>RDPX01000368.1:110595-154877 GCA_003991215.1 Morbakka virulenta
ACAATCGTTTAAATGGTGTAAACGTGCTATTTATCATAATAATGCTACATTGGGTTCATTGTCTTGTTGTACTGCAATATTGTTAGGTTCAGCTTTTGATTAATTTTAAGTATTTTTCCAAAAAGTGACTATGCTCAGTAACATAGAAACGAACGATGGTTGAGAAAAATAAATGTGATTTTCGGATTCAGCGCACAAAAATACATTGGAAAACATCGAAAAAGTGTGTCAAGCAAAAATGCTGTTACATTGTGTTATCGTAAATTATTCGCAGGAATGACTTTCCAGCTTGAGCACTTCAAGTCCCAGCATAGCTGGAGGCAAGCAGGAACTGGACAGTTTTCGTTCCTTGAAGTACTTAGAGAATGATTTAGAGGCTGAACCTCCCCCCCTCCCCAGCTTTTCCCCTCATCAATATCTTTTTGTTATTGTTACCAAAAAAACCCCAGGAAATCGGTATTACAGGAACACTGTATGAAATATGATGCGATTAATGATCCCTCTTCGGCCGTCTTTTGAGATGTAATGAAAAACGGCATACCAAAATGTACGTGTTGAACACGCGTCATGTTTAAATGAAGTGATAAACAGTAGGTATTGATAAGTGCAGTCATTCACCGTTACCTCGACATCAGACTAAACTGCAGAACCTTTTTCAGGAATTAGGGTCTTAAGATTACGGTGGGGGTAATATCTCTGATTTTTGAATTAAGTTTTCACAGGTTTAAAATGATTACTTATTATGCAGGGGATGACATAAAGAGAAAAACAGCTGTAATATTAAATAAAGATATTTGTAAGAGCTTTATCATGTCATGAGTCATAGGCGTATTCCGAGCTACCTTTCGAGAGGTACTTTTCACATCGTCAGGGTTACTATGGGAATCTCTCGAAACGTAGCTCAGAAAAAGCTTACGACTCATGATCTGATAAAGCTCTTACATCTATGGGTTCCTCTGAGTCCATAAAGTTCAGACTTTTAAAGATTATTAGATAAAAATATTTACAAAAATTTTCCTTTTTTAATTTTCGAGACAAACCCCTTCCCAAGCCGTGCAATATGCGATTGCTGGCATCATTATTCTCAGTTTGAATGCTGCATATTATCAAAAGCACTCTGTGCCGCCTCGCCACATCCTTTTTTCCCACCAAAAACTTATTTTACCGAATTGTCAGAAAGAAAAGTGTTGACATTTTTTTATTTACTTTTTTTCAACAGTTTCGAGTGTTTCGGTATTAAAGTAGAAAAACTCGAATGTCAATTCGAATAAATGTCAATTCGACCGTGGTTAAATGTATGCAGAAGGTACGGAATTTAACAGGACGGCAGCAAATGCGTCAGTATTAAGATAGGAATGGTCAAAATAGTGTCAGTTAAAAGTTGAAGTTTTGCTATTTAGTTACTTATTAAGTTAATGAAGCTGCTATTAAAATTATGCTGATACGGAAGACCAAAAACTTTTTTAACCATGAATAAAACAAAGATGGAATCGAGGCAGCCGAAAAAAACCCTTAACTGGTGTTTTCATTTTTAGCGCCTTGGTCCCGACGATTGACAGCGAAAGAGCGTTAAACCAAATTACATGTACATGTATTTACTTACGATATCCAAGTTCTTTACCAAGAATAGTTTATTTGATATTTTAATAATAAATTTTAATTTCATATATCCAGTGAGCTATTATTTTCACTTCAGTGAAGATTGTTTTCAAATCACGACTATCCCAGTTGGGCTTAGTGTAGCAAGAAGACAGCTTCTTGTCACAGATACGTCACGAGTTACCCAATATTTGTTTTAGGATTTATGGTCAACCTAATTAAAATATAAGTTTTAGAATTGGTTAAATGCTCAGATGAAAGATTAACATGACGTTGCATAGACCTTACAGCACATTTTATGGTTGTTTCCTTGATCCCGGAAAAAACCGGCTAAATATGATTTATTGGTAAGTGTTCAATAGCACATGGCTCAAAAGAAGTGAGGAAGAGACTGAAAGACAGACCTGTAGAGGACACATACTAGAATTAAAGTATAGTTTACTATAAACTATAAAGAGCAATAATTTCTGAGTGGTTAACAAAACAGATTACCATGCAAGACGTAATGTGCCTATTTTGCTTCTCCGTTATAAGGGGCACACTCCTGATTTTGTATTCTCGGAGAAAAAATTGGAAGAGGGAAATATAGATAAATTAAAACGATTAAAAAGTAGAAGGAAGGAAAAAGTAATCATATAACGGTAATCCTTTGCGTAAAAGTGGGTTCAAGATTTGCTTAGGGTGAAAGAAAAGCAAAACAAAAAAATTAACTCAACAAAACAAACAGCAAAAGTAACGATTCGCACCACAATTAGAAATAAATGAATATTCACAACAGCCGATAAAGACAAGAATAATTTATTTCTGCACCGTTAAATAAGTCAATTTCCTATTCATAAAAACCCTAAAAACAAAGGTTAGCCCAAAGTTTAATCACCAGGAGTGGAATACTTACTATTGTGAAATACTTACTATTGTGAAATTCTTACTATGCTAATCTTCCTAAGACATAATTCATGGACAGAACGAGAGGAAGATGACATAGCATGACATAACGAAGTTCATTTAATGCCATAAATTTCGGCGAGCAAAGTCAATTTTGCATTGACTTTTGACAGCTGTTTTCCCTCGTTAATACCTACTGTTGTCAAAAGTTATTTTAAGGGATTGCTTTTGGAGAAGACAAGTTAACATTGTCTACAAAATAGTGGTAGTGATGGTGGTGATGCCAGAAGTAGTGATGCGGGTGATGGTGATGGTGGTGGTTAAAGTGGTGATGTCGGTGGTGGTGATGTTAGGGTGGTGGTGATCCTGGGGTCATAATACTAATGGTGCCGTTGTTAGGTGGTGGTGATTCTGTGGGTGGGATGGTGATCCTTGGGAGGATGTTGATGTTTATGTTGGGGGGATGCTGATGTTGATGTTGGGGGGGATGTTGATGTTGATGTTGGGGGGATGGTGATGTTTATGTTGGGGGGATGGTGCTAATGATGCAGTTGCTAGGGTGGTGGTGATTCTTGGGGTGATGTTGCTGATGCTGGGGTGAAGGTGCTGATGGTGCTGTTGCTAGTTGGTGGTGATACTGTGACGTGGTGATTTTTTGGGGTGATACTGATAGTGGTGGTGATGCTGATAGTGATGGCGATGTGGATGCTCTGCGTGTTCTGTGCAAGAAAACGGAAATATGTTTTTGAAAAACGTCTTGACTCCTTGAGCCTGAAAATGAGATCCATTTTGTCCTGCACGTCACTTTTTATTGCAAATTGAGAAGATTCTTTTCAGTAGGCTGTTTGGTTAAAAAAAAGTATCAGGACACCATTTTGATCCAACTGAGAAATCCTTGGGGTAAGATATAATAAGTAATGCTAAGTCTGTTTTAGTCGGGTTTCTTACGGGTTTCTTACGGGTTTCTTACGAAATCCGTAAGAAACCCGACAGCGAAAAAGACAAATGGATTTGTTTTGAACTCAATAGGAAATCCAGATAGTCTTACAAATAAAGTTCAACGACGGAAATTATGTTATTTTGGTCATATATCTAAAAGAGATGGTTCCAACTTGGAGAAATTAATCATGCAAGGAAAGGTTGAAGGGAGTAGGAGGCGAGGAAGACCACCGTGAAGATGGATAGATGGGGTGAAGTCAATAATGAATATGAACTGGCAAGAACTTAACAACGCATGTCAGGATCGCGAAAAGTGGCGAAAACTGCTCANTACGAAATCCGTAAGAAACCCGACAGCGAAAAAGACAAATGGATTTGTTTTGAACTCAATAGGAAATCCAGATAGTCTTACAAATAAAGTTCAACGACGGAAATTATGTTATTTTGGTCATATATCTAAAAGAGATGGTTCCAACTTGGAGAAATTAATCATGCAAGGAAAGGTTGAAGGGAGTAGGAGGCGAGGAAGACCACCGTGAAGATGGATAGATGGGGTGAAGTCAATAATGAATATGAACTGGCAAGAACTTAACAACGCATGTCAGGATCGCGAAAAGTGGCGAAAACTGCTCAGAGACGTCACTAAAGGTCGATAACGATCTACAGACTACGACGACGGCTTCACATTAGAATTAAAATACGTCATAGCTACAGTCATAGAGAATATAACTAAAAAAATTTTATTTTAAATACCTTCATTGAATAATGCCGCAGACAGTGCTCGATACAAAGACTCGTAGAGTGAAGTTAAATATTTATTTGGAATTAAAATATGTTTAAAAGTACATAACTGTATAACTGTCAGTTCCACGCTGAGGCGATTGTCAAAAAGATTTTTGACATTCGCGTCAGCGTGAAGCTGACAGTTATGTAGTTTTAAACATATTATAATTCCAAATATATATAAAATTTTTATTTTTTTATTTTAATGGCGAAGAGCCATATAACATATGAAGTGTATGTATGGAATTGTGAAAAAATGCCCTTTTGAAAAGTGAGGTCATGGGTTAAGAATTGACTTTAGACTTTAACTTTTAAATCATATGATGGAGGAAAGTCAGCAGTCAAAGAGTTTCCGCAACGTAGCTGTTTGAGGTAAAAAATCCATATTCATTGGAAGATTTATTACAATGTCTTCCAGAAACCTGCATGAGGATGAAGATGTTGAGGGAAATGAGCCGCAGGAGGTACAACAGGAAATCGCTGAAAATGGAGTTGGAAGTAAGACTGAAAATTAATTGGCAGTAGCTTTTTATCCGTCTGACCGCTGGACATCTCGAATCCTATTCTACCGTCATTAGTGAACCATGGCTTCTTTGCACTTGATGTTGTCTGGCAGAATACTGGAAACCCTATTGTTCCTATTGTTCCTAACCCTAACCCCAATGTTGTGGCTTGAACAGATCGACCAATGAAATTTTACTTTCGGTAAAAGACGGCAGAATAGGTTTCGGTTCAGAAGTCCGTTAGACGGTTAAATAGACAATTTGAAATTAATTTACATCTGTGTATTGATATGACAATTAGGCGGTAATGTCTAAACAGCTATGATCTGTTTTGATGTATTTAGAAATAATACTTTGCAAATTTATAGACACAAGATTAAAGATGTAATGAAGAAATTATACTACGGTACTTACGGCGACAAAGTATGGTGTCCATATATCATTTGCAATACTTGTTGAGTAACACTTGAGGTGAGGCATAATGAAATCTCCTTTATCTTTACTGTACCGATGAATTGGCGTGAACGCACAGATTACAGTACCAACTGTTATTTTTGCAAAGTAAAATCAAGAGGATTCATTACTAGGATCAGGATTTAAATGCAATACCCTAGCATTGCATCGGCTGACCTATCAGTACGACATTCACCAGCATCTCCATTATAAGTAATTTCATACCAAGCGGTGCAAGATGAGGAAAGCTTCCATGTAGAACAGCCTGTACTCCAAGCTTTTGAAATGAAATGATAAGTATTTATTCAGCTATTAGTCAGTTACTGTTTCATGCGTTGACTAAAATGAGCTTTGTGATTTGATGTCGAATTAAGGATAGAGTAAACAAAATTTAGACTTATGGCTTGTGGACCAAAAGAAAATAGTGCTCCTACATTAAGCACAAATAAAACGTTGTATTCAACAAGGTAGGGCATGTTATTCGTATTCGTTGCAGAGTATAACAATGATAATTGTACTTAATGGTACTTTATGGTGTACTGGTATAATGTAAAAGGTCTCAAAGCACATGGGCGTGAAAAAGTTTGAACCTAATGTCTGGAACGTTTTTAGACACAGTATTAAATGGTCTCAATTCCATGCTGCTTCACAATAGAAATGATTATACATCAGACCTCAATGGTCACTATGTTACCAATGTAAAGGAAAAGTACGAGAAAATGATACCGCGCTTGAAGTTGATTAATTTTTTTGAAGAGAAACTTGAATAAACACTTAATAACGCTGGTAAAATCAAATGAAAGCTCTTTCGCTGCCCCTGTGCTGGACCAGGAATTCAGGATAAGAGAACAAAAATCAAGTGATCCTGTATCAATAAAGAAAACGAAGAGAAAATCAAGAAAGTTCGTTACTTTTTGTGACAGCCTGTCAAAAACAAAGGCAATACATAAATTCTATTTTTTGACTGAACTAAGAAGGCAGAGTAAGAGAACACAAATCAAGTCAATTCATGTCAAGTTTTTATCGATATGAAAAACAAAGAGAGGATCGAGGAAGCCAAAATGAACATAGCCTTAAATGCAATGTTCTTTGAATATGAGATCAGGTATTTTGACTTTCAAGTGGTCACCTTTTTGCTACGTCTCCAGTCAGGCAATAAGTTCCCATGTTATCAGTGCCTGTGAATAAGACTGGTTCGACATTAACATTAGGTATGAAAATATTAGCTATCGTGGAGAACATTGGAAGATTCAAATACTAATAATCCGTTATTTAACGCAAAGAAAATTATAATCCGTCCTTTATTATCAACTTGAATGCGAGGAAATAAATGGTTAACAGGACGAGACTAGCCTCCTACTAATAATTTTCCCTTTACACTTGTGTGATATTAGCAGGAGGGTAGTGTCCTGCTGGCTCACTCGCAGGCCTACCTCCCATCACACTAAGCTATATGCTGTTACCGGTATTACTGGTAAAATTTTTCTTAATAACTGATTAATTATAGCTTAAATCACAAAATAGCATGATATGATATCAAGCATTTTGTTATTTGTAATAGTATGCCAAATTCCATCAAAATATCTTAAGAAATGAGGCTGAATAGCACAAAGTGCCGTTAAGTTTGCACGCGAGTCAGCAGGGCAATAAGACTTGGCAAAGACAGGGCCAATTCTTCTATATATCTCTGACACGTTTCTTGGCTTTTGTCAAAGGAGGAGAAAAGTTAGGTTTTTGATGGACCTTCAAGCCGCAATTTAATTCAAAATGAGACATTTCCATGATCACTGACCCAGGGAGGAATAGATACTTGGGTTTTCAGCATGAAAGTTACGAAAAATGCCCTTGGTAATACTAAGACACCTTGTTACGTCGTTCTTGTTAACGATTTGCTGGATGAACTCCACAAGTTGGGCATAACATAAGCGTAAAAAATCATTTTTTGTCAGTTGATTTGATTAGTTTGATTAGTCAGATGGAATTGATGGTTTGATGATTTTGGTTGATTGTTTGATTAGTCAGATGGTTTGATTAGTCAGCTGATTTGTCAGATGACTTGTCAGGTGATTTGGTTAGTTTGATTAGTCAGAAGGAATTGATTGATTAATTATTTTGATTGACTGTTTGATTAGTCAGATGATTTGATTAGTCAGTTGATTTGATAAGTCAGATGATGTGATGGTTTGACGACTTTGATTGATTGTTTTTTAGTCAGATGATTTGATTGGTAAGATGACTTGATTGATTGATTGATTAGATGATTTGTGAGATGATTTGATTAGTTTGATTAGTCAGATGGAATTGATGGTTTGATGATTTTGTTTGATTAGTCGGATGATTTGATTAGTCGGATGGTTTGATTAGTCAGATGATTTGTCAGATGATTTGATTAGTTACCAGAAAAAGAGACTTGATAGGAGATACCAATCATTTGTGTAATGCTAAAAAAATAAAAGTCCATGCCACACCGCGGCCACTGAATTAAATTTGTTACGTGCAATGCAGACTTGGCAGTGAGGAATTTCTTGGCCGGATGCCCTTCCTGATGCCAACCAATGGCTTTTTCTTTTGTGAAGTTCCAAAGTCGCCCTCTTTGGGAATCGAACGGTAAACCTTTTGGTTACGGTGCAGTTGCACTAACCATTAAGCCACGGCCCCTCTGTACATTCCTTCTATGTGTTATTTTTATGATTAGCATTGTCACATTTTATTCTGGGACTGATTGCCGTTTCATGATATGCTTTGGTAAAAATTTCAAGTAAATTAATATTTCTTCGACTGTACCCTCCTGTATTTTTAGAAAAGCCTCTTACTTCATACGTTAGAGAAAAAGGTTTGAAACCGATGCTGTTTTTGCAGTTCAATTTTTATTTTAGGTCTTTTACCCCAAGCAAGACTGTAAAGGTACTTTATCGCAAAGGGTTACTTATCTTATTTGAATTTTTTTCCTTTGTAATAGACCTTTTTTATTAATTAATTTCTTCCCTCTTGCAATTTTATCTCCCAAACACATGTACAAAATCAGCACTATGCCATATATGACAGACAAACAAATTGGTCGCAGTACCTCAAGTGGCGTAGTCAGGGGCGCCATATATAACAGACAAACAAAGTACTTCAAGGGGCGCAGTCGGGGATGCCATATATAACAGAAATAAAGTACTTCAAGTGGCGCAGTCGGGGATGCCATATATAACAGAGAAACAAAGTACTTCAAGGGACGCAGTCGGGGACGCCATATATAACAGAAATAAAGTATTTCAAGGGGCGTAGTCGGGGACGCGATATATAACAGAGAAACAAAGTACTTCAAGGGGCGCAGTCGGAGATGCCATATATACCAGAGAAACAAAGTACTTCAAGGGGCGCGGTCGGAGATGCCATATATACCAGAGAAACAAAGTACTTCAAGGGGCGCGGTCGGAGATACCACATATACCAGAGAAACAAAGTACTTCAAGTGACGTAGTCGGTGTTTCAACCACAAATTAGCTTAGAAATCTGTCGATTCAAACACTTAGCCACTACTGCACTTCCGAATTGTACTGAATTAGCCTAAAACCCCGCAAAAATGCTATAACTAACAATCAAACATCTATAGCTAACTATTAGCCGAAAGTTCTATTTTTGCAAAAAATAGTTTTCTTAATTTGTGAGAAAATCTTAATTGGTAGGGGCAAAACGGATATTGTTTTGGAGTCAAGAGTGTTGAAGTACTTTAGAACCGACTATTCTGATCTTCTGTACAGAAAAAAAAATCTCTCCCTGTTTTGTAGTCTATGTAATCAAGAAAGTTTTATATGTCAGACCGATTTTCTAAATTGGCTGTCAGCACTTGGAGTCCCTTTATCATCCTGTGAAACAGTAGTGAATGATAAAAGAAATGAATTGCGATTTTGATGCAGTAATTAATCTTGCAGATGCACAGTTTAGATAGCTGGAATAACATCGGCAGTGTAATTTGTAAACAAGCATTATTAAATGTATGACAGGATAGACGCCCATGCAGGAAGAGAAGCGTTTTTTAGACTAAAAATTACTCTGCTTGCAATAACACGATGGCAACGAAAACTGGACTTGGCACTTGAAATCAGATTATTTCTTTCAAAACCTTACAGGTGAAATTAGAAAACGGGGCATTTTTTGTCTTTGGTAAATTATTTTGGCTTTTGTTAAAAGTGTGTTTGAAACAAATTGTATTTTATTAACTTTTTAACAATGATGCTAAACCACAGTTTCAATTCCATCTGTCCCTTGGAGGAGTGGCTTTTTGTGTTCAGTCTTAGTTTTCAGCAAAGAATGAAGTCGAAGGGGTATCAAATTTGAATTTGGTTCAAAGAGAGTTTCAAGTCAAGCCATAAGGGGTTGAATAGTCAATACGTTGTGGCTTTAAGAAAAAATACTTAAATCTGACAACATTTAGTTTTTGAAAAAGTGCTTACAACCTTATAATAGGGCGTGGTGTTTAAGCCAATCTGAAGGGCTTTAATTATTTTAGGTCAGCATGAATGGTGTGATCACAAACATCAGTGGTGGGTCAAGTGAATTAAAATTCATGTACCTTATTTTTCTCTCTCAGCTGCCCAGGAAGCCATATTGAAATTTTCAACAGACATCTCTTCTCAAATATAATTAAAATAAAACAATACGTTTGTGGGAAATAACAAAAGACAATATAGGGTGAAAGAAAGTAGAAATAGGTCTACTTAAGAAAAAAAAAAGATTGACACGATGCACAAAATAGACAAACATCCTCTAAAACGTCTGGTTGTACAGTAAGTAGCATATCCTTTGCCATAACTACCTCCAGGTTACCCCTTGGCAAGGTGTAGTTCCTGTTGGGTTTGGGTAGGTGCAATCCATTAGTCTTGGTTTGCTGTCCACTTAGGAGAAGAAAAATTCTGAGTTGAAACCCGAGCGTCTCTTTATTGGATCCGACTGGTTGAATGACTTTCCGATGAGATGCTTCTGATAATTTGAAATGGTGTCCCGTAAAAATGTTCTTGGTAATACAACTTAAAATTTACCTCTTGCGGGTAAGAATACCCTGCTTAAGCCAGCGTAGAGGAAGCTTCACGTGTACGTCGGAAATCTTTCGTTAATGCTTAGACCCATGCGAAGTCAGATGGTCAGGAGAAGGAGAGTTCTACAAGAAACAGAAACGTATTTTCTACTGTCAGCATGGGGTCAGTTTGATTTCAAGCAAACACCGGTCATTCAATCCTTTCCTACTGGCCCTTATCAGACCGGGTTGTACTTACATCACTCAAAATTAGCCCCTCCAACCTCGAAAATATTGTGAATATTTGCACCATCACACATACGAAGAACTAGTCTACTTTTGTTAGTAGTTCGAACGAAATCACCGTAACTGAAACGCGAAAGTTGGATCAGAAAAAGAGGCAAAGGTCGATGACTCTCTTGGATTGGGGAAGAGGAACGACAGTGGCAAAAATCTAGTAGACCGGTACAGAGGCAGACACAATAATCAAAATTACGTGGTTTAAAGTTACCCTTAAAGATCGTACACGTGGACTGAGCCGTGGAGTGTAAGTTACTAGTCAGATTGACTTCCTTCATTGTCAACCAAAGATTCGGGAATGCAGCCAGGTCTTCAAAGACGTACCCAGGTAAAAATGAAAACCCTGATCACAATTCAATCATTATGCGTTTCAAGCTGTCTCTCAAAAGAATCCAAAAAGCCCATACCTACAGCTAAACGTGATCTAACCTCCCGCAAAACGACAAGCGAAACTAACAACACAATTCAAAGGGGCAGTCAAAAATGACAAGCCCACCCTGGATAACAACATAGATGTAGAATCTCATTAAAGTGACATAACATTGACCATCAGAAGACTTTCTGAAAGTGGACACAAAATCATCACAGTGGTCTTTCTGAATCACACCGGAGATCAAAGATATGATGGAACAATGAAAGTTCGTCAAACAGATTGAAGTGCAATACAAGCTTATTAGCGGGCAGATTAGAAAGACGTCCTATAAAGCTAAGGAAGAATGGTAAATGTTAAAATGCATAGATAATAGGTAAAGAGATCTGTCCGAGCTTTATAATGGATCAAATCAGCCGATGGCAACGTTTACCAAGGCCTCAATCGCTGAATAAACGATTTCTGAGACGATCAAGAGCAAAAAAACCCCAATTCTAGAAACAACAGAAGCCGGCCCCAGAGTCCTGTAAGACAAAGTTCGGTAGCCACTGAAAAATTCAGACTGGCAAGTCAGCCCCACCGGACAAGTTACAAACGGAGTTGGTTGCTGCACTAGGTGGGAAAGGTGTTGATCTTTTGTTGACGATCATCAATAAGATTGACGAGACTGGGATTCTCCCCTAGGATAAGCTCAAGTCAATTTTGTAATGCAATCAAAAGTCACTGGAATGCTCAACTGGAATAACAATCGAAAAATGAGCGTAATGAGCCGACCACTCAAAACTCTATTGACAATAGTCCGTCAGAGAGTACAGTGTACTGCTACCAGAAATTACAAGCATCAGAAAGGTTACATGAAAGATAGAGGGACACAAAACACAAATTTTAATCTCAAAATGCACTCTAAATGGGCAATCGAACACCAGCAATACCTATACCTGGTCTTCGTTTATCAAAAGAAGGCTTTTAACAGGGCTAGGCACAACCATTTGTTGCCTTGTTACAGGGCAAGCAGCTTGATAATAAAGACCTCAGAGTCAACAAAATCCTTGACACAACGCGGAATGCAACCTTTAACCTCTCTGAGAAAATCCTACGGATTCAGAGACGACTCAGACAAGAATGTAGTATGGCACCTGATTTTTTTCAAACTGTGTAGCAAAATCATCCTCAGAGACTTTGATGACGTTTCTGAAAGTCGTGGAAGCACTGCGCCTTTTTCCGTTTCTCCGGTGTAAGTGACATACTACTGAGTTTGTATATATTTATAGACAGCGAGCTATTGGGTCTAAGAATGAAAATAACGCCACCCTAAGAAATGCAACACACCTAGACCTAAAAATAGTCATGGTCATCTGCCAATAAACAATGCTTTTTGAAATCTTACAATGATAATATGACCACTACAAAAATTATCCCCTATTTAAGACCCAACAGCGGAAATAGAAATACAATGTAAGAATGGAAATAATACTTACTTACTACTTACTTACTTTCTCCGTTTTGCGTTTTCTTTTCCCAATCACAACTGACTGTCCAACAAGCTGTCTTGACTACAACTGTCCAGCATTTGCAACATTTTTCCTAACCCCTTCTTGAGGTTTTGGCCCCAGGATTTACCATGGCTACCCCTCCTCCCCTCTTGGTGATACTGGTTTAGCATTCCTTACAAGTCACAAAGTTTGTGTTCTGCAGTTTTCATTGATTGGATTACTTGGCAAGAGAGTTTACTTCCATCCCTTCCAGGAACGTCTGTTTAATATGGTAATTCAAGCACTTTTTAATTAACCGAAATTGCATCATGAGTATCATAAAAAGTAGCCTATTTCTGCAGTCTGTACACAAGTTTCATCTTCTAAAATAAGTGCTTCTTGGCACATTTTCATACATATGAAGTGATCTGCAAACAAATTAATACACTCAGCATACAATTTGTCATCTGGGCTTGCAGCTAATGTGTAGTATAAGTCCCCCAGCTCCATGCTTTAAGAATGAAAAAAGTATCACTTTTTGGCAGTTCATAGTTTCTGGTTTTGTTAACAAATACAATCCAAATGCTTTCTTACTGCATTTCAACTTGTTGTTTATTTTATTCAGATCTCTGCTTATTGTGAATTTAGGCAGGGTTCTATCAACATGTGAGTGTGTAGTATCACCATTTTAAGTCACCCCTGTGAAATGTAAACTTAAAACATGCAACAATGAAGTTTCCACTAGCTGCACACTTCCCACTTTGACCAGTGTAAACAAAGTGTGCTGGTAAATACTTTACCACTTCTTCCCAATGCCCTGTTTTCCATTCTATTTTAGAAATGGAAAAATGCCACCTCTCTGATTCTAATAATATAAACAGACACCACTCTTAGTAACTTACTAAACACTTACTTTACTTACTTTCTGAATTTTGTGTCTTCTTTTCCCAATCACAATGTTTTATGATTCCATGGTGCTCTCCATTTTCATCTGTCAAAAACATCTCAAGAAATCCAGCACCATTCATATTTTCCTTTATAGTCTTCAACCAGGTTTTTTTTTGCCTATCCGGATGTCTCCTTACTGGTACTTCCATTGCTCTTATCCTTCCTAAGGCTTCACTTTCCTTTCTATGCCCCACGTGGCCATACCACCTAAACAATGTCTAATTTTTCTTGTAAAATATCAAGAAATCCCTACTCACTTTAAAACACTTGAATTCTTAGGTTATTAGCTTAGGGGTAACCTGAATGCAGTCTTGGTCTCCAACTTAAATTTCATCTTACACACAATAAGTTGATGCTCCAGCCCACATTCTGCACAGAGGGTTTTATGACGATATTGTCTACTACTAATACTACTAGCCGGACATTGTGTCAGACACGAAGAAGAAGTAGCCAACAAACTTGTCCTATGGCAACCAATGGATGGGCATGGAAATCGAGGAAGGCAAAAATTTACATATGTAGACAACATATTGCAAGACGCGGGGCTGGACAATACAGCTGAGTTAAAAACAATCATGATGGATAGAGAGTGCTGGAAGGATTGTGTCTCCATACTTGGGCGATGTGAAAATCGACCAAGATAGATAGATAGATGTCTACTTGGCTTTGATCTTAGCAATAAGTAGTATTCCTTCCTCTACATTTTCTATACGTTGTTGACATTAATAATTGCAACACAAAACTCTGGTATACTATTTACCACTGCATTCCTTTTCCCACATTCTGCATGTTTTCCTTTTAAGGTGGCCATACCACCCGAGCCTTCCCGCAGCTGTTGCCTTACGGAGCTCCTTGACTCCACACCTCCCGGTGACCTCTTCACGTCTGACTATATCTCTTCATGCCATTCCAGCCATGTATCACACCAATCATCTGCCACAGCTCACCATCCACTACTCATACTTGTGCATCATAACCTGAGTATCCGCTCCATAAAGTAAGACAAGCCTGATGCATGCACTGTGTGTTAATGACTTATCAGACAACATAATGGAGGAAACTTGCTTTATTTGATAAAATATTATCTTTCTGTTATCAACCAGAGAGAATCACAAGTTAATCTAAAAACTAAAATTAAGACATAAACATATGGGCACATCAAACACGTGCGTAATCATATGGGCACATCAAAGTCTGCATAGGTGCCCAAGAAGAAACGGTAATCAAAACAAACATGGTGTCATACATCTTAACACTGTGCACCTGCCTCCTGTGTGGCAGCGGAATATATTTGTTTACCAAAAGACTGGAAATAATACCACCCTTTAAAATACAACAGGTTTAAAAAATTAAGACCTTTCAGATACTGAAGTCTTTCATACTACACTAAGAACGCAAGAGTTAAACTATCAAAGCAAACATTACGATAATGCAACGATTGAGACCAGATGTGCCTTGAGTAAACAATTTGAAATATTTAGGCCAAATTTTCCAATTCTTCCTTCTGTTATATCTAAAACGCAAAACCTCTCCAAAATTCAAGTCCGCCCTAAAATGTTATCTCGCCAATATTTCTCATTGTAACTGTGAATACTTTCTAGGGGACTTCAATATTCTTCATGGTGGAAGTGGTAAAAATATTTTAAGTAGTATATGGCTGGGTTTGTATGTATTTTTTTGAGACAGCAATAGGGGAAGAGAATAAACGAAAAATAAAAGACCTAAAAAGCAAGAAAGAAAAAAGATATGTAACTCTCTGGACTGAAGAAAGTTTCAGATTTGCTTAGGATGAAAAGTAGGAAGAAATACTCAATCCTTCATTTATAGCTTGCCCTAAAATATGCAGTGCACTTTATTTCCACCTAGTAGATGTGAGTGTTATAGTTTGCAATGTGGCAAAGCTAATATTTTAAACCATATGCTTTTACCAGCAAAATTTACTAAGAATGCCTGAGAAACCCTAGCCACAGTTAGGTTTATATTTCAAAGAATTTTGTTTCTGAGTTTGGTCCAATTGTTCAGAAATAATTTTAAGGAATTGAACAAGCTCGTTACATTTACGTTGGAGATGGTTAAAAATGGTGTGAATGCAGATCAAATGATTTTTTACCCCACATTTTTAAGTCGATAATTTTTATCAGCTATGAAAACAAAACCAGTTATTTCAGTCACAAACTGATAAAGGATTTTTTTGTAATTAGAGGTCATAAAAATTCATTGAAAGTATTGTTTTTGAGAAAAAAGCAACTTTTGAAAAATTCTCAATTTTTTGGACTGAAATAGTTGAATTTCTAAAACTTCTTTTTGTGCTATTTTCAACTTCTTAAGTAAAATGTAATTTAAATACGCCTCTTGTAACTGTATTTTTAAAGGTTTAAAAATTTGAATTTTGTCACGCCAATATTTCTTATTGTAACTGTCAATACTTTCTAGGGGATTTCAATTTTTTTTTCATGCAGGAAATGGTTCAAAACAATAAACGTGAGGTTTCCAAATTGTCACTAAAATTTCCTTAAATAACCTTTAGGGCCACTTTAAAACCACATTTTTATGACCCCTGGTTCTATTGTAGTGTTCTTCAAGCTAACTTTAGTTCGACAAAACTGAAGTCGTTACAAATGCTGAAAAGTCGTGCTTCAAAGATTATCTCCGAAAACAAAAGAGACTGTACTGTTGAATTACCATGCCGTCAAAACGTAACAAAACGTCATCTCTGTTACCTCATTCGAAAGTGCATGACTAAAGACATATGTGAACAGTTTGGTGAATATTATCAACTCATTCAGCACAATCACGGTACACGTAATAACAATCTTTCCTTGAGACTACCAAAAATGAGGACAGAATATGGAAAAAGAGCAGTTTCGTTTACTGGCGCTAAAATTTACAATGAGCTACCAATGGNGGTACACGTAATAACAATCTTTCCTTGAGACTACCAAAAATGAGGACAGAATATGGAAAAAGAGCAGTTTCGTTTACTGGCGCTAAAATTTACAATGAGCTACCAATGGATGTGAGAAAGATAAAAAAATTTATTTCTTTTAAGCTATCAGTTAAACAATTGTATAGTTAATCAGTTTTTAGTTTTAATCGTTTAAATTTCTATTAAAGTAGTTTTTATCTTAATTTTACAGGACGCACATTGATAACAGCATATCTTTTTGTTGAAGTGTTTTATCCTGCATAAAGATTCATTATTAATAAATAAATAAATAAATAAATAAATAAATAGGTCGCGCCTTCAGTATTTTACGATCAATTTGCTGTTAATTATTAGTTAATACTAGGAATAGACGACCCTTCTACCAGTATTTTCCCGGCTAACCAGCTTGATATTGGTAGGAGGGTAGTTGTCCTGCTGGCTCGCAAATAATAATTAGCTAATTACTCGTTAATTAGTAAATATACATGGTTAATAGTATATATGAGAATGTGTGCATTATCAAGACACACCTTCATACCGATTTTTTGTACCGATAGCTTGAAAAAAGAGCCATGCGACACTTTAGTTTGCTCTTTGAACACTCGCCCCCTGGTGCAGGAGAGAGCATAGATTTTTTTATACTAACTGTAAGAGAAACTGCAGCTGGTAAGAGGCCTGCTGGTAAGCAAAGTGAGCCAGCAGGACAATCAAGATCTGAATAGTCTATTATGGTGATATACTCATTGAAAAGACTATTTTGTTGTTGGGCAAGATAAGGTTATTGTGATTAAATGGCGCATTTAGCGCATTTTGGGAACCAAACAATTAAAAATGAACTCGCCTTTTGCAATCAACATTTGCCTGCGGAAAAGCCTACTGGACTGAGCGAATCTGTACATTTTCGTCTTTCCTTAGATGATAATCAATTGAAACCGTTTTAGCAATGCGTACAAGGTTATTAATTTATCAAAATCGGTCGAGACTTCTTTCCACACATGGAACGAGAGGGATTCACTTGGGTGCTTTCTCGCTCTATGTGGAAAAACTTTACTAAGTGAATGACAAAACGTATGGTTCAAGTACTACTTTCTGAACAGGACGTAAGTTCTAATTGCCTGCTTCCGATTAGGTTAGAGTTAGGCCTTGGAATGTTAGTTATGAACACGTGGAATGTCAATTGAGCAAAAAAAGAAAGAGACGGAAACATTCAAAGAGAAGAGGGAGTGTGCGTTCTGCACAAAACGCTCTCCAAAATGGTCATCATGAAGCCAGAAGTTACCAAGAGATTACTGAAGGCTATTGTTAGATTACTAGGATTACAACAAGTTGACAGAGATTGACACTCGATTAGATGTGATGGATGGAGATTACTATGATTGTTTGCGATTATCTTAGCTTACCTCAGATTAAAAAAATTACTGTCCGGGATTGTTACGATTATTTTGAGCTTACCCCATGGACTGCAGAAGATTACTGGAGCGTAGAAGATGCACTCCTTGGGCTACACATCACAAACGAGGGAAATTTTCTTTTTCATGTTCACTATTTGAACTAAAAGATGGAGATAGTAGTGTGGCAATGTATCTGGGGGCATAGAAACGCATTTGGGGCCCATATGCAGACTATGCCTTGGCCCCCTTTCAAGCATTCTTCCCGTGAAGTTCATTTGTTTATAGTACCGCGAACATAGAGTAATAACTTTTAGAAGTGAATTTGTTTCGGAAATTTGAGTGGGCACCGCCCATTTATTTGGGTACTTTGCTTACCCAATTGCTATGGCTTTGAATCGGTTGTGAGTTTAATGTTCTAAAATTGGAATTCGGCGAGTTTTCGATGAAGTTTGAACTTAAACACGTGACTTTTTTATCGTCAAGCCATGTTAGTCGTTTTTAGAAGTATTTTATGGGGTATATATGGAACTTTATCAAGTCGAAACTGCATTTTCGTTGCATTTTTTATGGGAAACGTCTGGAAAGACCAAATTGTGGTAGCTACGATTACATGAAATTCGGATGAAAGAAAACAGGTGTTAAGTACAGCACAATGTAGACTCGAGACGTAACACATAGCAGACAGAAAAGAAACTTTAGAGGGGAAACAAAAAGCGAGGAAACAAAAAAGCAAAGATTGGAGCTACAACAGCCACATGGTTAACACGCACATCACGTACCACATAAGACACATACAATAAGTGTATACAAGGTAAAACGAAAAGAAAAGAAAAAAAAGGACCAGCCACAGATAAAACAAGAAGGCCATTTCAAAATAAGTTTTAAATGCCACAAGTCGAGTGGTTTAAAGCAGCACACAGATAAGATTAAAATCAACTTATTTTTGCTATGAAAGCAATGACAGAAATGAGTCGTAAGGCTATGCAGAGAAGATTACGATCAACTAACAACCAACTTTAGCAATCAGAAGCAGACAATCAAATTTTGCTGAAAAACGTGAATACATTTGGAAAATCAGATTTCTCGAGGCACTAGCTTTTATTGTGATGTGGTGGCTCTACTCAAGGGTCATATTTTGGGCCTGCTGCTCCAAAAGTAGTTGTCGGGAGGGTTCACAGCGAATCCATGACAATATATAATCGTGTTTGATAGTATGAGAAACCACACAGCTGAGGTACCACAGCAGAACTCGGCTGAGTCACTTGTATAAGGTGAAAAATACTGTAGGGTATGAGGGAATCAATACTCTCCCCACTTCACATGGGAAAGAACAGGATATTGCATTATGTAATTCGCCGCGGGCTTAAAAGATGAGCAGCAAAAAGCTAATTTTCTTTTAAGATCTTGGCAGTAACCCCCTGTACAGCCAATCTTCAATCCTTATTTTCACAGAAAATGCGGAAGAACCAACAGTACCACATAAACAAAACACAACCACATGTACAAAGCGCTCAAACACCACGTGCAAGATATCTATAGATATAGCAATTAGAGAGTAGAATGCTTCCAAAATTTGAAATGCAGTTCTAAGAGAAGTTAACTAATACCATTAAAAATATTTCATTATTTGTGGTATGAAAACCTTGCTTCCTAGAACAAACACTGGAAATATCCTGTTCTTGAAAACACCTTTTTGTATTAACAATAAGATAAGCTCTGTAATATAAACAGACATAAATAAGATTTGTTTTTTGTAAGTTAACTTGACGTTCACAAATAGGTAAAGAAAGAAATGAGTATGGGTGTTGGTTCGGGAATAGCTAAAGATAGAAATATTTATGGTTACAGGTACGGGAATTGGTAAAGATTGAAATGAGTATAGGTATAGGTTCGGGAATACGTGAAGATAGAGATGAGTACTGGTACAGGCTCGGGAATACGTAACGATACAAATGAGTATGGGTAGAGTTTCGTATATATATATATATATATGTGTGTGTGTGTGTGTGTGTAGGTGGGTATTTGAACACTAGATTCTTTAATCTGTTTAAGTTATATATGGAGAAGAGAGGAATGAACCAGAGGCATTGGGGGCTACACTCTGACCACGTGTTAGTCACGTGATATTTTACATTGTGCATCAGTTATATATAATTGGTCGATAATCCATAAGAAGAATCTTATATTTTTCGTGTTGTTTTACCTTGTCAGCCTTAATCAGTCAACAATATACAAGTATCTTCTATTTTACTTGTGTTTTACAGTCTGTTAGTGGTAATCGATGGATAATCTACAACAAAGATAATTTATTTCACAGGTTGTTTTACACTGTCTTTCAGTCTTAATCTTTCAACAACATACAGAAAGTATTTTCTCTTTAGAGAACCGAAACCAAGATAATCTAGGTTCGATTCCCCGAGCAGGCGAAAACAATTTGGAACTTTACAAAAGAAAAAGTTATTGGTTGGCGTCAGAAAGAGTATCTGTCAAAGAAATTCCTCACTACCAAAACAAAGATCCCTGTAAAGTGCACCATCTGAGCCCCAGTTACCAGGTACAAATGACGTTGAAACCAAAAAAAAAAAAAGGATTCTCTGTTTTGAGGCCCACTGCCAAGAGATTCTGGGTTCGATTTCCCGAGCAGGCGAAAACAATTTCGAAGTTTACAAAAGAGAAAGCCATTGATTGGCTTTAGAAAGAGCATGCCTCCAAGAAATTCCTCACTGCCAAAACGAAGGTCCCTGTAAAGGGAACAGTCTGAGTCCCAATTACCGGAGATAAATGACGTTAAACACCCTCAAAAATTTGAAAGTAATTTCTGTTTTCCTTGTGTTTTGCAGTTTCTGCCTGATAATTATCAGACAGAAACAATTATAATTGTTGGATAGGACATAATAAATATCTTTTAGTTTACGTGTTATTTGACACTGTCTGTCAATCGTTCGACAATACTTAGCAGATACCTTCTCTTTTGGCCAGCAGTCACATTATTTTTTCTGATCAAAATTCCCTGATGGATCTCTAAGAGCCTCGGACATTAGAATTATTAATTAGATTATTTAAATCATAAGAACGAACTGCAAGGATGGTATGTCACAAGGGTTGAATGATGTGGTAAATCTTTTAACAGGCCGTAGTAAATAGATGCCAAATGGCACTTTTGCGCAAGGTATAATTTCTGTAGATTTTTCCTTTGACAAATGATACCTTGCTTGAGGGTATATGCCAGATTTAGTGTAAGAGGGTAAGAGTGGTCGGATATAAACAAAGTTAATGACATTAGTGTCTGAGTTTATGTTTGTGGAGGATAATCTTTAAAAAAGACAAAGGAAGGCTTAAAAAGATATAGAATTTGGGATAAATCATATTAATAAGACCAGTAATCCTTCTTTGCAGTGTGTACCCCTTTCCAATATGTGCCCTTGTGCCTTTTCCCTCGATGGGTATAAAAAAGAGAGGGTGCTGTTCATTGCGAATATTCTAAAAACGTAGGATATCGCACAGAGCATTCCTTGTGTATTTTGTTGCCAACGAAGAAAACCTACTAAAAATAGTTTGGAACAAGGCGTAAGATTTAAAGCAATCACTGACTACACGCTTTTTGAGTTTGCAACAATAATTGAGACGCTACGTATTGCTACAAACAGAAAACAGTGCTTCTTTAGTTGGGAACAAAAGCTACAGAGAATCAAGATGGCTGTCAGTAAGTGATAACAGACAGTTGTTTTTTTATTTTGAAATTAGATAAGATCATGGACGCATTCGACAAAGGTTGCTAATTACTCCAATGGGTATTTTTATTTTTTTGAAAGAGTCATAGCTAAAGATGTTAGTTTTAGAAATCGTAACTAAAGCTTTACTATTGAAAGGTATCTTGGTTTAATACAACTTTTAATGTATTTCAGCAGTAGATGTTTTCCAAAGTTTCTTAATTGTATATAGGAAATTTCGTTTGGTATCATGAATACTTTTTTTCGGGTATGAAATGAAGGTAATGCTACAGATTATACATAATGCCCAATCTATAGCATAATTCCATACATGGAGTTTACCTTGACCATAGAATAACTCGAGGTTTTTGCTATGCTTCATTATTAAATAAACTTGGTGGTAAAACGAAAATCATTTGTTTCGTAGTTGACCGATTAGCAGAAATTTCTCATTCACCGATAAACGTTTTTTAATATTGCGGGATTTCATGAGTGGGTTTCGCAGAAATTGGTTTTGTATAAAAACGTACTGAATTTCAAGCTTATTTTAACTGCGTAGCTATTTTTTGGTTCACTCTGCTTTCTCTAATCTCTTCTTTTTTACATCCCATTGGAAAACATTAGTTTTCCCCCCGTCCTATTTACTTATTGCCAACTGGTCCAATATTCCTTCCAAATGACCTATATTAGTCTAAATAAGAATTTCGTTACCTTTTACAATACCCTACTGTCGATACAACACACTAGCTTTGGTACAATTCCCTAGTTTCGGTACAATACCCTGGTTTCGGTACAATACCCTAGTTTCGGTAGAATACCCCAGTTTCGGCAAAATACCCCAGTTTCGGTACAATGCCCTAGTTTCATTACAATGCCCTAGTTTCGGTACAATGCCCTAGTTTTGGTACAATGCCCCAGTTTCGGTTCAATACCCTAGCTTCGGTACAATACCCTAGTTTCAGTATATGCCCTTTTCAGTTTTTTTTGTATGTAACGTTTTTTCTTCTATTTCGAGCCCTCGTATTTTTTTGGTTTTATATCTTCTTTTGTTAACAAACACCAAATATTCCTTTAAAGGCAAGTGGCATTTTAGCGAATTGTTATCCTTTCTTTCTGCCAGTTGAGTGCTCAGTACCTTGATGAAGAATCTCACGAAGATCATTGACATTCTGTCGGGGATATCAGTATTGTTGCGTAGAATCTGTTGTCTACGTACAGCATTGATCAGTTTCCACTGCTAAAGGTCAATACACACGAGCTGTCTGAGTTCCTAACAAATGTTAGGTCCTTTCAGAAGGATTGGATTTCTTAGTGAGACTAACTGAGTGTATTTATCTAGTTGTATCAATTAATGAAGTACACGTCTCATTTTTGACTATTCATAGGCTTAAGGCACTTCAGTGAGCGCTACCAAAGAATGACGCCTTCTTTCATACTATTGTATACTCAGTTGATGAAGTTACGCTGTGAGGATCCAGAAATTACCCTCCAGGTTGTAAAGTAGACAAAACGTCAGTTTAGGCTTTCGAGTTTTGTCTTGACCAAGGCAAATCAAAACGGATTGCTCTCCTTTTTCGCGACGGAATTCACCAACTGTGAAAGAAATACAATTTTTCAATTACTTTTTTTTCTCTTGTATCAAAAATCCAGACACATATAGCTGTGTCTTTTATGGTCCTTAACCATTAAAAATTGTCACAGCTTAATAAAGCTCTTGGTGAAATTTGCTTTTTTAAACTTACTCCTGCGACCAGTTTATTGAATCTGAAGTATACAACTTCTTGAATATCTAGTACTTGTTTTGTTTTTTTCTTAAACACGTATCTTCTTAGGCTCATGTCATATAATGTGACATTAATTTTGACAGTAATCACATTGGTGGGTGATTGTGTGTCAGATTTGCCAGGTTAAGAACAGTTATTTTTCTGTTTGTTGTTTTCGATGTCAATTTCCCTGCCTTTTGGGCACTTGATGGTGCCGCTCATTGAAGCATCAAGGAGGTTTGTTGTCAAATGCCGATTTTGACAACACTTAGCGGGGTTCTTTTTGCGCAATTTTAAAGGTTTTGCCATTTGTGGAATCAAAACACGGAAATGTCTTTATTACAGTGTATCTACACCATTCTCCGAGGTGCAGTTTTTCCGAGAGTCTGTCCGTCTGTTTCTGGAAACTTTGAATTACCATTGTTCAGAGACACAACCTGAATCGCCTCCTTAAGGAAACTTGCATGTTAAGAAGTAACTCACATGTAGTTTCTCTCAACCCCTTAACTTAATATCTATCATTGTGTCATCGCAAAATTAAATCCGTAAGGTTTAGTTCTTGTATTTTCCAGTTTTAAGCTCGCAGTAATGTACAGCAGAGCGTCTAGAACTTGGAAAAACGGGATGGTAATTATGACTTACATATGTGCGTAAACGATTACTCTTGTATTCCTTACTGATTTTCGTACATACCTGAAGCATTTTGGCCTAATACTCCCCGTCTTTGACTTATTCCAGCTCAAATGTTTTTTCCCTCCATTACAAAGGCAGTAGTAAGTTAAACGTAGCACATTTTGCGACTGTATCCAATCACCATTTTTAGATTTTAAGGTTATATATACTTAAAAGAGGCTTCGTACCAAGATTTTTGCATTAACTGAATACAGATTGTTTATCAGGGAGTCTTTTCTAACCTTTATCAAATTTCAGGATTATATGTAAGACGAGTTTTAAAGGACGATTTTTGTGTTAATTGATTATAGATTGTAGATTGTATATACTATAATTTAATATAGATTGTTTTTTCACAGGTCCTTTCCCTATTTTTCGATGTACGTTTTTTACGACCATAAGTATATCAAAGATTTTGCCGAGACTTAAGCTTCTTAAATTTTATCGTATATAAGCAATCCTAAACTCTTTAAAAAAAGACTTTATATACTCTTAGAAAAAGCTATAGGAAACAAAGTATAGGAGCATTAGATACTAAATAGATACTATTAGATACTAAATAATACACATTAGTGATTTAAATAATCCAGTACTGAAGGAATCAACGAAGCAGCACGGAGCTCGATTGAAAAACGATAAAAACTGGGGGGTCTGGATTGCCAAGTTTGTTTGATTTATTGATTTTATTATGAGACTAAAACAGATTGTGCAGGGCCAAGTCCGATTTTTTACTACTTTTATACCGAAGTATAACGCATTACATTTGTGCTTCAATTATGCTTTAAGGGTGCCTTTTATACTCGCCATTTAAAATACGTTTTATCTTTCTTTTCATTTGCATTTTGAAATACTTTTATCGTTTTTTATTCGGAACCTAAATGCGTCTTATCATTTTGTATTTGGCACCTAAGATTCGTTTTATTGTTTTATACTCACAATTCAAAATACGTTCTGTCGCTTTTTATTTGCCATCTAAAGTACGTTTTATATTCGCAACCTAAAATTCGTGACTTATTTTTCGCTAAATTTTTTAAGTCGGGGCCTCCTTTTACTTTGGAGTACAAATTAAAAATCGTGAAATTTAACGTCACTCACGACTACTAAGATCGAATCACCACTCGGCGACGTCAGAACTCCGCAATATTTATTTATTACGGTACGGAACTATCAATAGCGTGCTGAAAATGGAGAATATCGGAAGATCATGTGGGGCCTATACTTAAAAGATATGAGTAGGACCACAAAGTTTTGCGGTGCGCTTTATATTAGTTGTCGGTCATAAAGTGGGATGGCATACGGCAAATCATAATCATCACCATCGTCTTCGTCGTCTTCGTCGTCTTCGTGTCTGTCTCGCTGTTTTTCAGTCCTCAAACATTATGGTTGTGGTTGTTTTGATACCCAACGTGACGGTCCTCAGCATATAAGATTGGCATTTTGTATAATGAAGGTGGGGTTTCAGGCCCGATATAGCACCTCATTTTTGTGCACCTTCTTTTTTGGTTTAGATTTTAATGGTTTGTGTAATCCCTCAAAACACTGATTGATCGAACGCTAGTAACCGATTTTCATTTTCTTCCTTAACGTGACTTCCTTCAGCATAAACATCAGCATTTTTGTTGGGAAAGATCAGGGCTGAGGACTTACATAACAGCTCATTTGTGTGCTACGTCTTTTCTGTTGGGGTTTTAATTGGTTGTGTAATCCCTCGGAACATCAGCTGATCGAACGCTAGTTATCAATTTTCGTTTTCTTCATTAACGTGACATTCTTTGGCATAAACATCAGCATTTTTCTTGAGAAAGATCAGGGCTGAGGACTTACATAACAGCTCATTTGTGTCCTATTTCTTTTCTCTTTGGGTTTTAATTGGTTGTGTAATCCCTCAGAACACTAAGTGATCGATTTAAATGGTATGACGAGTGTAGCATTGAAGTAAACAGACATTTTGGTTTAATGTGTTCTTTTACTGTCCAGTATCTGAAGCTCTAGGTTTGTGCTAATTCCTGGAAACGTGAACGATAGTTTTGTGTAGATACTCAACGTCTGGTACTACTAACGTTAGACTGGAGTGTTTGTGTTTGTTTGTTCGTTTGTTGGCCTTTCCCTTCACATGTTATATTTTTTAGTCCGTATTGTTTTTATTTCTATCTCAGTTTCGTCTTCAAAAACATAAGCATTACTGAGGCCCGAGCTAGGAACCTTTTGCACAGTAATCGGATAATCAACCATTCACCCGGTAATCGGATAATCAATCTTTTGCTCATTACTGCCAAAAGTTCGAAAAGTTCGAAAGTAACATTTTACCTCAATATCGAACTTTTAGTGAGAAGCGTAATGTAATATCTGTTTTAATAGTTTTACCAACTTGTGAAAATCAATCCTCTCTGAAACTTTCGGCAAGTGCTCATCGTCTGAGATAAATTTATAAAAAGGCTGGTGTTAATTTCATTCTGCAAGAATTTGTGTTACATTTTTTTTTTACTAAACCTCACAATTAGAAGAGGCTTACTACAACTTGAAACATTAAAAAGAATTTGCTGTCAAACTTTTTATTAATTGAATTTCGATACCAACTGTCGTAATTCCCTAAAATTACCTTGGTCTAATTTTTCGTAGAAACGTCGTTTTTATAGCATCATTTCATCAGTACTGATAAAGTCAGGCTTTGGTTAAAATTAACTATGAAAAAGCATGTAATTAATACGGAATTTTTAGCAATTTGAAGTTTTAATAATTAACCTATAAAGTTTAATTGCATGTGGTCTGTAAAAAGCTTTTTTTGTGCAAGTGGAGGCAAAAATATGTAATGATTTTTTGAATTTTACACCGACACACGTGGTATCTTTTTTGAAAAAAGTAGTTCGTAAGAAACTAGTCCTGGGTCTTCCATTGATGGGACCCTGGTAAACAGAGGGCCCATTTTTGTCTCTTGGGTTGGTCTTCGATCAAGGCTCAAGCGTCTCGAGACCCCTGGCCTGCATGGTTGGGCCCCACAGCCGAAGATCCGACCAAGAAGAGACCAGAGCTGTACACTTTATCTCAGTCAAAAGGCCGAGAAGCGATGAGAAACTAGTCCTAAGTTTAAGGAACTGTAGTACAAGGCACATTGATTTTCTACGGATGAGAAGAGATAGGAGAGTGTGGCGAGAGATGTCAGCAGGGAATATGGCACCTAACGAAGAAGAAGAAGATTCTGAACTTTATGGACTCAGAGGAAGCCATAGATGTAAGAGCTTTATCATGTCATGAGTCGTAAGCTTTTTCTGAGCTACGTTTCGAGAGATACTTCTCCCATCCCTTNGGCCTGCATGGTTGGGCCCCACAGCCGAAGATCCGACCAAGAAGAGACCAGAGCTGTACACTTTATCTCAGTCAAAAGGCCGAGAAGCGATGAGAAACTAGTCCTAAGTTTAAGGAACTGTAGTACAAGGCACATTGATTTTCTACGGATGAGAAGAGATAGGAGAGTGTGGCGAGAGATGTCAGCAGGGAATATGGCACCTAACGAAGAAGAAGAAGATTCTGAACTTTATGGACTCAGAGGAAGCCATAGATGTAAGAGCTTTATCATGTCATGAGTCGTAAGCTTTTTCCGAGCTACGTTTCGAGAGATACTTCTCCCATCGTCAGCCTGACGATGGGAGAAGTATCTCTCGAAACGTAGCTCGGAAAAAGCTTACGACTCATGACATGATAAAGCTGTTACATCTAAGAAGAAGAAGAGGTACTAGGCTCAAGAAAAATTGAGAAATTGCAAAATTTCTCCTTTTTCAATGGACTTTAATTTTTCCACAGATGGATAGGTGGTTTCTATTTTAATTATTGATCTCCCTTTTTCTTCATATTTTGTGGTCTGATTCTGAACGTTAGTCAACCTTTACGTTTGTGGTGGTTGAAAACCAATCGTGTATTAATACAGGGTTTCCTAACCACAGTGTAATCAAAGTTCATGCTCTCTTGGAAGGAAAGAGAGAAAAGGTACAGCTGTGGAATAAATTGAAGCTAATACTTATACATAAGAAATGGATTAGATTCTCTCACCACAAAGCCTTTGTGTTGATTTAACTAGATCTAAGTAACAGAGGAGAAAAAAGATTACTTCACTGGCGTTAAATACAAATGTTTTGCAGTTTTACAAGGACAGTTAAATAAAAATGAAGTAAAAATGGATATCTTAGCAAGCTCAGAGTTCTGACTTAATATAATAATCATTTTTCTATTATTATTGTTGAAAAGAGCCATTTATTTCCATAGACAACCGAAGTAATATTCAGCAAAGAACAACAATAAGCTTTGGAAGAATTTCCTGCTATGCGAAGAATTAATTCGAAATCCCGCCAAAATAACGCCCACAAGAACATTAAATATTTAGTCAATAACATTTGGGACTCATGGATTGTCAATGTTTTTCGTGTTTCATGGTTTTCGTGGATTGTCAATGTTTTGTGTCAATGTATCTTTTTTCGTTTTTTTTGTGGATTGTCAATGTTTTGTGTCGTGTTTCCTGTTTTTCGTGGATTGTCAATGTTTTTCGTGTTTTTCGTGTTTCCTGTTTTTCGTGATTAAGCTTTCAGATATAATTTAGCTACTTAAAAAGAGATGAAAGCAACTATTACTTGAACCCATCAAGAAGGGCAATGTTGGTATATCACCAAGAGGCTTTTTCCCCGAACCAGTTATTCAGGGAGGAAAAAATCTGCCCAATTATATCTAAAAATGGCTTCAATGAGAATAATTTTACTTGAAAGCTAAAATATCTTATGCAATCCCTCATGCATTTATAATCTTGGTATATAGTACGTGTGGTTGTTTAATATGTGCCCTCTTGTTGAGGGCATATTTTTAAAGGAATGTTTTAGACAAGTTCTTATGCTTAAATCCGATTAACTCTGTTTTTGGTCTTGGAATGTCGGCCTTTGATAAAAGATTTGATTTGCGAATCCTTGAAATACCAACATCTGACAAATGGACTTGACTTACAGTAATCTTAAATTGGCGACGCTCTGGTACTCTCCAGGAATGATTCTGTTTTTCAAGCGATGGAGACAACCAATGTGCAAAAGAGAGAAAAACATTTTAACCGCTTATATAAACACCTCTTAAAAGGAGTTTGAAATTTATGAATTGACTGGCTGCCAAGAGACATAATTTTAAAGAAATTTGTGTGTCTGAAGCGTTAAGAGTCTTACCGAACACCTGCCATATCCTACCCAACTTGACAAAAATCACACACACTCACCCGACTACAGTGACGTGTCTTGTCATTTACCTGTTTACTTCACCTCCTTTTTACGCACTTGCATATTCAGAACCCCATCGTTACTTTCATATTGTCTGCTCAGTGCTTTGAATTTTATTCATCTCTTCTTTATCTTTTTGTATTTTGACGTTTCTGCTTTGTAATGTGGTACACAGGTGGTGTACTGCATTGACATGTGGTATTTTGGTACTGAAATTTTTTGTACTGTATTGACGTGTGGTATTTGATATCTACTTGACATAGGCCATGTTAATGAGAACGTTTCTGGTCGAGGACTAAATGCTGCCCTGTGAAGAGTTACAATGCCACCATTTTTTCCTGGGTTTCGTCATCAGACGTTAAAAAGACTTTCATAAAGTTGTTAGATTTTCTTATTTATAACAGTCCTCTAGCCTAGAATCCTAATCTAATTGCATGTAATTCAATTAGGAGTGTTTTACTTTACGCTTACTGCTACTACTACTACTACTACTACTACTACTACTACTACTACTACTGACTACTATAACTACTACTACTACTACTACTACTATAACTACTACCACTACTATAACTACTACCACTACTATGACTACGACTACAATTACTGCTACTACTACTACTACTACTTCTGGTACTACTTTTAATACTACTTACACTACTACTACTAATACTACTACTACCTCTTACAACTAGAACTAGAACTGCTACCACTACCAATGTTGGTACTACTGCGGATACTACTACTACTTCCACGGCTTCAACTTCTACAATTGGTACTGATACTACAAGGACGACTAGCTTCACCATACTACTACTATTACTACTACTACTACGGATACTACTACTTCCACTGATGTAGATAGATGGAGATAGATATAAAAATAGACAACAAAAGAAATATGGCTTTAATTTTTATCTGAATTCATGCCAACAAGAGCTTTCTTATCGGCGTTTTTGTTGTTGTTGCGTACGTTTATTTGGCACAAGGCTGCATAATAAATGTCATTTCCTTTTAGAAATGGATTTAATTAGTGACTTGTCAGAAAACGTTTGGACGAAACGCAATGAATCACCAGTGGAACAAGAACTTCTTAGTGGTAGGTAGAAACCCAGAATTATTTGTCCCAGTGAGCTCATGAAAACTTGATATCATGGTAGCTTTCCGGTATACACTGTATATTGTTTGGATTTTGGTATACCGTAATCGTTTTCTTACTTCCTAGGGCGCTTGAGAATATGTGCAAAAGTGGATGTAACGTAGGACTTGAATAGGAATTGAATGAGCTTGGAATCAGTTAATACGAGCGTCGCTATTTTGTCGTCAAGCTGTATATCTATGTATATACAAGTGCACTATGAAGAAGTGTGAAAATGACATACTTAACAGTATACCGAGGTTGTTTATTTAATCGAGTTTCTATAATCCATGCAAAACATTATCCAACCTTAATATACCTTCAACAGGTTTTAAGCGATTTTGCCCTTATACTAGAACGTTCACTTTACGGATGAAGTAGGATCTTCCTACGAGTTATTATATTCTGATCACACCAACTCATACTGGTCACTCTATTTATTAATGGCACCATTCTGAATAGCAACATTTCCCAAGAACTGTTACTGGCTTTTACCCTGACAGCATAATCATCATCAAATACACCTTCCGTCTTTTGTCGACATTGTGCTAAAAATCCAATATTTATTGGATTTTATTTAGACATGCCTCCGAAGAGTTTTGGCACATCACCAACCAAATCCATTCATACTTACCTGATAAGGAATAAAAGTGTTCCTGCGGCCATCTTTAATGGGATTTACAGCGCGCTTCTTTAGTCGCTTTAAGAAGATCGCCGTCGCTGTCTTCGGCACTAAAAAATAAAGCGGTTCTTGGAGCCGTCAATACTGTTGGATTCTCCTGTGGTACCGAATGAATTCCTGATCCCCTCTGGAGTAACCATGGCCCAGGCGTCTTTAATCCGTCGGAGAGTTACAGACCTGATGCCGTTTGGCAGTTATTCTTTTAAAAATTGGAAATGATGGGGTGGTCGCTTTTTGGGACATGAGCACCGAGCACTACCAGAAATGAATCTCATCCATGAATAACACTTACATACAAAGATTACACTCTACCAGGGAAAGACACCAAAAGAAGTTCGAGAGCCTGAAATGAAAGTTATCAGCAGTACCAAAACCCAAAGACAGGTCTAATTGGATTGTTAACCTGTCTAGTCGGACAATGTCATCAAAAGAGAAATCCCTTCTCATGAAAGGTTTGAACTTTTCCGTTACCCCAAAAATCATCCCTGCAAAGAAGATTGTCTCGATAGTGGAAACAGCAGTAAAAGACCTTCCCAAAAGTGAAGCAGACACAATTAGAGCAAAAAAAAGCCTTACCCTCAATCCTCCAAAGTACCCATTGACAACATCACGAAAAGGGAATGATGTGCCATCAAAACCTTAAAGAACAATGATTCGATTTCCATCCTACCAGCCGACAAAGGGCGTGCAACTGTCATCCTCAACAAAGCTGAATACATCCATATACCACGGTTAAGCGCAACTCACTGAACTTGGTCAAGACCAAAGTCAGCAAAGCACTAATTACGTTGCAGAAAAATCATCTCCTGGATAACTGCCTCTACCACAGATTAAAACCCAAAGACTCGCCTTTACTACGGTCCTATGGATTACCAAAAGTACATAAGTTTAATGTTTTGTAAAGGACCTTCTTGAACATGATGATTCATTGCCATCAAGAACCACACTGAAATCTTCAGATATCCTGAATCTACTATGAGCACTCCTCAACAACATATACTTCCTCTTCAACAGTGACATCTACACGCAAACCAATGGCGTACCCATGGGAGCCACAGCATTATCAACAACAGACCAAGGGCCAACTGTCTTGGAAAGGTACGCCGATGATGTCTTTACAATCATCAAAAAGGATAACTTGCAAGGTTTCGTTCCGCACATTAACAGCCTACACTCAAATATCACATTCATTCACCATGGAGAAAGAAGAAGAAAGAGAAAGAGAAATACCCTTCCTGGATGTCCTTGTAAAGAGGCAAGTAGATTGTAGCATTTCCGTTACCATCTACAGGAAACCAACCCACACTGACCAGTACTTCAATAATGCATCCATCCAGTCAGATTTTAAAATAACCACTTTACGATTGAAATTATTAATGTCATAAAACGGTTGTTATATTTTATTAATATAATTATCATTTTAAGATGTGATGGAATATTTCTCTGCCTGTTCTATTATAAGAAATATAAAAATGTATTTCATAAGTAGTAATAAAATTTACTACGAAAAAAAAAAGATTTCTAATAATTATCAATTATCTTCTATAAATCATATTTGATCATATTTTATTTCATTAAATTTTTACCTTTAACAAAGAAAAAGTAATATCAATTTGAAAAATTGAATGATGTATATTAAAAATTTAATCATGCTTTTTTAGTGGTATATATTTTGTAAAAAATTAGTGATGCTTTTATAAATGAAATTAATGTATTGTAAATAGTACCGTAGTTGTTTCTGAAAAACTAAAAATTTAAAAACCATGCTCTTTCTCTGCTCTGTTATTTTCCCTATCTTCAAAAATCTTCACAAATCACATTTAAAAACTGTCCTGGGAACATCAGTCAGTTGAACTTTCTTTTTACTGCTGCCACACAAAAATACGATAAACGGAAAGGCAAACGAACGGCAGTATCATTGGGAATATCAAGGTTACATCTAGATTATTATTTTAATTGAGAGTAGAAGATATGAGTTACATGATTTGTACGACCCAAAGTGCTGGAACAAAAAAAATAAATGAGAAAATAGAAAGATAGTTCGGAAAAAGAACTAGAGACACACAAGAGATAAAATAGGCAGAAGACATTACAGATCCCCTAGGATTTGGAGGAGATGAAGTCGAGGAAAAAAGCGCAATATAAAGATAAGTGATTAAAAAAAGCAGAAAAGCTGTTCATTAGGCAAGAAACCACTATAAACTACTAATACTAAACAGCACATGAAGTGAGGCTTTCGAGATGAGAAAGTTTAGAAGCACTTGATATGTTTTTTATTTTCAAGTGTTATAAGCTTAACATGCACTTTTTTATCATCAGAATTTCAGAAAGCAAATGTATTTGTACATTTTCTGTTATTGTTTCAGGCAGACAATTCCAATATTTTACACGACACCTTTTCTCTACACCATCACAGGGCATGCGCTCTTCATTATGTTTTACATTCAAATATGAGATATTCTAAGTCAGGCAAGGGAAGACTGTAGTGTGGCAGGAATGACTAGCGTGGTAGAAATGACAGCTGCGTCACAGCCTCGAAATCGTAATAAATCTGTTAAAGAAACGGGGGCAGCATCGTTTGAACTGAGTTACTCTTGAACTCTTAAGGTTGCGATAGTGAAGGAGAGCAATAGTATAATGCGACAATTTTGGAAGGAGTCCTTTAAATCTGCAGGCTAGTTTTTTGTTTTTACCTATCCAAAGAATGAGTTATTTCCAAGCTTTACATTGTAACTAATTGCTCTTTTTTACGATACCAGACGTCAATGGGAATCACTAGAAATACTACCCCCGTTTATGAAAAGAATAGGATTTCAAAATGGGTATACGTCACCTATCAATTCAACAAAAAGGATGTATCCCTAGGCTGCCATTGGTTTAATAAATGTTGTGACGTATACTGTCATTTCTGCCACGCTAGTCATTTTTGCCACGGCACAGAAGACAAAAGAGTCGATAAGTAACCTAATCTTATGACGTTTGAAAACAAAGAAGAGGATTCAAAAGAAAAAGGAAATTAGATAAAGTAACATAATAAGATATGAAATAAAATAAGTTAAATCTTCCTCACCCTTCCTGTTCAGCATGAAAGAAGCCAAATCTTTGACTTCCCAATCATGCATGTAGGTCTGAACGCTGTATGAGTAATTGGGAGTTGATGTCCAACGATAGAGGTCTGGGGAAAGAACGGCGCGCTTAAGTGCAAGACCTGGTCGCAAAAAGTGATCTAGTGAAGGAAAAAGCGCCGATAGCTATTTATGGAAGAGTATGTGGCCATGATTTCCTTAGGCAATGGTTTGGATCCAGTGCGTTACAAACATACCATTCTTTTTTCTGTACTTCCGAATCCCCAACCACCTGTATTATATTTATTTTCAAATATATTTTTTTAAGAAGACGGATTTATTCTTCTTTTTGTCGATTGGAACTCTGGAGTTTTGACAATTATTTCCTTTTTTATTATGCTCCTTTTCTTTAAGAGTTTATTTAGCCCTACTTATATTTTATACAGTGTTAATATACTAAGCAATGAGAGGGTTAACTTCTGCCGACGTTATTATTTGAATTGAATGTTTTATGTTATGACTTTGTTCGTCAGTAAAATAGTTGAATCGTTATAAAAGGGGGTTTTATTGATTAAGTAAATTATACATGCCCCCTTTGTGACACATGTCTTCTTGCCTAGAAAGGTGGTTCGCGTTTCAGCCTTTTTAGATCATGTCCATTGTCTTTCATTTTAGATGGTTACATAGCGTACAACGTGTTTAAAAGACATGTGACAGAAAATTTAAAAGAAGGACATGAAATTGTTTATTATCTGAAGAGTGAAGACGGAAGGCCATCCATTGCAAAGCTGACGGGTTTGCGCGGGACCAGAGATCCACTCAAGGAGATTAGGAATTGCTTCATGCGTATCGCAAGCAAAGACGGTAAAGATGCGATAATAACTGGAATTGCAGTGGATGAAGACTGGGTAGAATACAAAGTAGGACAGCCCAATGGTAATTAAACTCCTCAAGAGGCACGGGAATTTGAAATTTATTATAAATGCGCCGTCATGATGTTTCGATGATGGGAGTTCCATACCAACAGTGTATGTGAATCAGTGCCAAGCTTAATTGCCTTCTCAGCGATACTTATTCATCTCGAAAAGGTGACTTTTAATAAATTCGCAACTTGTTGTTTCGGTTCCGATATTTTGTTCTTGCAATAGTATGATAGTGGGTACGTTTTAAACATGTTCAAGAATAGTACTTTGAGTTACTAAAATTTTCGGTGTTTGTAATTTGTGTGTATGTAGCAGCCACAATATTACCTGTGTACGGAAATCAAATCCCAAACATTTAATTCCCTCATTCCGTAACTTTTGCAAGACAATGCAACTTATTATTCAACACAGTTTTCCATGTAAGCATTACTTACACACGAGTTTGCTGTTGCCATTCACTTACTTGCCAGCAGGACTTAAACGATTGGCTGAGGGCACTTATTATTGGACACCATTTGATCCCAGTGATGTGATCTTTACTATTTTTGTGGTAGAACTTAATCTTCACGCTTTGTAAAGAGTATGTATCACGAGTTATTGTTATTTTTCAGTTGTTTTTAGGTTTGTCAGAGTGTTATTTACAATGTTTATTGTTGATCTGAAGATTTTTGCCTTTGAGGTCAGGTCAAATTAACACGCGCAATGCGTCAGATATTTTGCTTCATCGTAAAATATTGGGCGTTCAGTTTTGCTTTTTTCGTTGTTGCTTTTTTCGTCCTTTTTTCACTTTTTTCGCGTTGAAGTTGCGGAATTATTAAATTGGAGAAAGAATACTGTGTTCGATGTAATAATAATTTGAAGGTAGCTTTTACCTTGGACAACGCGTGGCACAATTATCCACGTGTACACCCTTCCACATGCTGTGAAGGCATGCATCTGGTCGTCTGCTACCTTGTGAAGGGAAACAGTGCAAATTAGTATTGGGAAATATGTTGTTTCTGTAAAAGGAGTTTCGAAGTAAGCAATCACTTGAACATTCTGAACTTCATGGACTCAGAGGAAGCCATAGATAGCTTTATCGTGCCTTCAGTCATCAGCTTTTTCTGAGCTACTTTGCGAGAGGTATTGTTCGCATCGTCAGGCTTGACGATGGGAAAAGTATCTCTCGAAACATACCCGGGTTGCTTTTTCTTTCCCTGTAGGTCTTAACTTTTCTGTTTTTTAAGAGCAATCACCTGCAACAGGCAAAAGGATTTCAACAATGTGAACAAATTCTGCACAGCAACATAGTTAAAAAAAGCATAACTGGTAAGATTTCATTGAACCGTGCGAGTGTGTGTGTGTGTGTGGTGGTGGGAGGAAGGGAAAGAGTGTTGCTTTGTTTGTTTTTACTTTTGTTTTATATTTTCTTTTTGAGTCTGCTGTTTCTTTTGTTTGTTTTAGTTTTGGTTTTTGATTTGATTGTTGCTTTTGTTTTTGCTTTTGTTTTTTATTTTGTTTTTGATTTTACTTTTAAATTTATCGTTGCTTTTTATACTTTTGTTTTTGAGTTTGTTTTGGATTTGTTTGTTGCCTTTGTTTTTGAGTTGTTTTTTTATTGTTGTTTTGCTTGGTTTTACTTTTGTTTTATATTTTCTTTTTGAGTTGTTTCTTTTGTTTGTTTTTACTTTTGTTTTTGATTTGATTGTTGCTTTTGTTTTTGGTTTTGATTTCATTGTTGCTTTTGTTTGGTTTTGATTTCATTGTTGCTTTTGTTTGGTTTTGATTTCATTGTTGCTTTTGTTTGGTTTTATATTTGCTTTTAATTTTGTCTTTAATTTTATTTTTGCTTTTGTTTTGTGCCTTTGTTTTTGATTTTGTTGCTTTTGCTCTCGTCTTTGAGCTTTTTTTATTTTATTGTTTCTTTTGTTTGTTTTTACTTTTGTTTTTGATTTTGTCTTTTGTTTTGTTGTTGGTTTTGTTTTTACTTTTGTGTTTGAGTATGTTTTTTATTTCATTGTTGCTTTGGTTTGTTTTTACTTTTGTTTTTGGCTTTATTTTTTGCTTGTTTTGTTTCTTTTGTATTTCTCTTTATCCTTATTTTTGGTTTCACTTTTGTTTTCGATTTTGTCTTCGATTTTATTGTTTCTTTTGTTTGTTTTTACTTTTGTTTTTGATTTTATTGTTGTTGTTGTTTGTTTTTCCTTTTGTTTGTTATTTTGTCTTTGATTTTATGGTTGCTATTGTTTCTGTTTTTTTTAAATTTTGTTGCTGCTTTTTTTACTCGTGATCTTGTTTGCTTTTACTCTTGTCTATCACGTTGTTTTTTTATTTTATTGTTGCTTTTGTTTTTAAATTCATTTTTGACTTTGTTTTTGTTTTTACTTTTGTTCTTGTTTTTATGAAAGTATGTTAACGCAATCAACACTGTACGACACCATGGGCTCTTCTTTTAGTAGTCAATGGAGGAGCGAGGTTTAAACAGGCACTTAAGCCGCTTTACACATGGCAGTATTCTCTGACCACTTGTCATGGTTACTGGGCGTGTATTTGCTGGAACACGATCCTTTAGGAAGTGGTTTTTCCCACGAAACCGAATTGGAAATAGAGCGCGTCTACATCTCTCGGTAGTGCGTACGACAAAACTCGCAATATGCAGTTTTGGGATATTGCCCGGTTGCTATTGCTGTGGCAAAATGAAAGTATGTTGACGCAATCAACACTGTACCACACCATGGGTTCTCATTTTAGTAGTCAATGTAAAAACCAGGTTTAAAGAGGCACTTCAACACAGTATTCTCTGACCATTTTGTCGTGATTACTGGGCGTGTATTTGTGGGTGTGGAAGTGTGCCCTTCTGGTGGTGATGACTGTCTTCTCTTCAGTGTTGCTACTTTCAGTTTTGTTAATAATTAAGACAATAACTTTAATGCACTACTTCATAACTCGTTAAAAATGTTTCTATTTGGCAATTTCAATGGAATGTAAGTAGTAAGTTACACAGTAATAAATTTGCTACTAAAATTGTACAAATAGTAGAAATAAATACAGTATATTGTAAATACGAGACCTGTATGATGAAGCGACGTGATGTGTACAATTTCATTCGAAAACCAATACAACACTATGCTAATAAAACTGGACACGTGAAATGAGGAGGAGACGGGGAGGGTTAATGTGCCCAAACAAATTTGGAAAATGTACCATATATCTACTTAATATATTCTAGAAAAACAGTTTTATCTTTACACTGCAATGTTAAAAAAAAGAGCCTTAGACACACCATCACATTGGCTACACATACAACAAAACACATTACGGAAAATTTACTATTAAAAGTCAAATTAGGGTGAAAATCAAATCGGTTGTTTTACAGTAACTTGCAATTGTTGTGAGTTGCCTATTTAAGGGAAATCTGTTTGCCTACAAAAACTAAAAATAATAATTAAAATTGTATTAAAATGTCAATCAGTTACCCCGCCATGACAATAATTCGGTAAAAAAGTTTCTAAATAATCTGCTAATTCAAAATTTGTATAAATTTTCTAACCAAATAGCAAATATATCAATTTATTTATGCTATGTTATTTCCCGGACGAATTGAAATTGAAGTGAGAGCCTTGGGCCCATTGGCGATCATGGGTACAGCTTTTGACGCATGGTTGTGCCGCTTTGTATTTCGGCATGCTTTCAAAGCCTGCCTTGTCAGACGTTCTGGAATGCTACAGGTATCTTTAGGACCGGCAAGTGCTAGGCTTGACTTTCTCTTAGAGTTCAATGAAAATTCAAGGGATGATGTAGATAAACGACAAGATGAAATACCCTTGGTTGGAAGTATCTTTGCCGTTTGGTTACTGTTTCCCTGGTCGGACATGCGATAACGGGAGTTCAGACGGTATTCAATAGCCATACGTTCTGATGATCCCTTGGAAATACATTCTGCTTTGTTTAATATCAGTTTTACTGGTTCCGGTGCCGTTCTAGGGGAAATTCTGCAGGTTTCTATTCGCGCCAGACTATTTTTTGTTAAGCTACCGTCAGTAATAAGACCAGAGATATTGGCATGACATTTGACTTTCTCTGCAAACTCAATTATTTTTGTTTCTCCTTTGTTTTTTTCTTGTGTGCTTGCTGTATCTTGTTCCTCTGTCATTGGTTTCGTTTCCTTGAATCTAGCAAGTCGGGCAAGACGACCAGTACTATTTTGTCGAGTAAGGATTGCTGGTTTTTTAACAGCTTCGCCTTCAACAGCTAAAGAAGATCCGATGTAGGGAGGTACAGCAATGTAAGGCTGGCAAAGAAAAAAGCGGAATTGTGTAGTTAAAACTATGTATTTAATTCCTTCTTAGTGAATATTGTAATTGTTACAAGGTAGAGTGTATTGGAGGAAAACCGAACTAAAAGGGACATCTTGTGACAAACGATCTCGAAGATAGCATAACACTCGGAAAATGCCCGTCTTCAGCTTTATCGGTGTCATTTAATGACCGCAGGAAAGAAAAGCGGTACGATTTCATCTCTTACCAAACAACATCTAACCAACTTTGATTCCACTGTTCATGCAAGGACAGAAAATTTCGACAAACCTATGAAATAGCAGACCAGGAAGGAATCACAGCAGATAAAAATGAAACATTTATCTGCTATGATGCCTTCTGGGTCTTTTGCTCTAGACGCGACTTGAATTCGCAGGATTTTCCAGTTAAGTGATTCAAAGGTACCTTGCAAGTAAATCTATTTGGGGGTAGCTGGTCTCTACTAGTGTTTACCTCTTTGGGCTCAAGGTTAGGGCTCAAGGTTAGGGCTCAAGGTTAGGGCTCAAGGTTAGGGCTAGAGTTGCAATTAGAGTAACTGTTAGGGTTACCGTTACAGTTAAGGTTTGCGGGACTAGAATTGTCTGCCGATAAAGCGTTTAGGAACCACATCACAAAGCGCTAGATTGTGTTGTTTTCTTTGCGGTCATATGTCTGAAATAAATAACATCGACGCATAATAACACAATTGCACATACTTATAGAAGCTTGGATAACTTTCAATGCGGCCATTCTTTCGCTATCATGGTTGCCAAAAGACGGTTGGAGCTTTTATAAGCCATAGTTTCCTACCTTTCTGCTGTTCAAGATGCCTTTTTTAAGTAATAGCATTACAGCCTGCACTTGTGGCATCGCTACGATACTAAGGGAAATTTGATGTAGGAAAACCGTTTACTGGGGAATCGTTTTTTAAGCGCAAGTTGTCAGATTTGCCCTCGGTGCCATGCTGGTGCCTCGAGCATTTACTGGATTTTCGGTCCCAACATCAAGTTCGTTCTTTGCTTACGGAATTCAAAAAAATCAAACCCATACACCTTCCCAATGGAACAATTGCTGGACACTATGCACGTGCCTCAGATGAACTTGTGTCATTGTTCCTCTTATGGAGGCATCCATTATCACTCAAGCGGTCTACGAAGCTCTCCTTTCCAGATATATACAGGGGCACCGCCGTCGCCAAGGAAGACCTTCTAAAAGCTATGACCAATAGGGTATACTGGAAAGGTGTAGTGAATTCTATCTCGGCTGAGGTCGCAAGATGATGATGATGATGATGACGAACAATGGAAAAAGTATACCTCGAAAGGTCACTAACACCGTTATAATTAGGATTGGAGGAGAATTCTGTGCAAGGTAACCACCATTTAGTTACGTAAATATTTGCGTAATTATGTAAATATGATGATGTAAATTATGCATAGGTGCTTTACGGCAGCCATGTGATCCCACAGCCCTTTAAGAAAAAACTACTCTGTTACAATAGGAGAAACCTGTTTCAATCCTACAATCTATAATTGTCTTGAAATGTTACAGGTATCTTTAGGACCCGCAATTGCTAGGCTTGACTTTCTCTTAGAGTTAAGTGAGAATTCATGGAATGATGTAGATAAACGACAAGATGAAATACCCTTGGTTGGAAGTATCTTTGCCGTTTGATTACTGTTTCCGTACTGAGCCTTGTACGAACCACCAGGCATTCTGTTCAACAGAAAATTTTTGCCTTGTGGTTTACAGGCCTTGAAAATACCCATGTGGACGACGTATATAGTTTAAGTAACAAGACGGTGAGATATAGCAAAACTGTTTTACTATTTTAACTTGGTACTTTCAATTACAAAATGAACCTTGTACGTTTGCCATGCATTCTGTTCCATATAAAATTTTTGCCTTGCGGTTTACAGGCCTTGAAAATTCCGATGTGGACGACATATACTGTTTAAGTAACAAGGTGGTAAGATGCAACCAAACAATTATATTATTTTATCTAAGCACATAAAATTACAAAACGAATCCAGTAAGATGTAGCCAAAGCTACTAACAGATAAAACAACTAAAACAGAAGAAAAAAATAGATATGAAAAATGAAAAGAAAGTAAAACGAAAATAAGATAAAAACAAAAGCAATCAGATATTACAATAACCATATATAATATTTAAAACTAACCTGTTTGTGAACGAGTTCAAAATAACCAGTGTCGCAATTTTTGTTTTCTCGTCTGTCAATTACAACTGTCATAAATCAGAGAAAGAAAATAGCTTTCCATAAAATATATAAAAATCCAATCAATAAATAGAAAGTAGATAAAAACGTTTCTTTTAATAAGAAAATGCAGCATTGCAGGAGTCGCCAGTGCGGATCATACGCCTCCATTTTGTGCGGTCGGCAGCATCTTCCCTTCTCACTTCCATCCCCCTAATGTCCTCTTTTATTACATCCATGTGGCGTCTCCTTGGTCTTCTTCTCTTCGTCCTACCTGGCAGATTCATGTCTAACATTCTCCTCCCAATATAGTTCTCTTCCTTTCTAATCACATGCCCATACCATCTCAGTCTTGGCTTCCTTTGCTTCTCGCTCAATCTCCTAACATGTGCTGTACCTCTAATGTATTAATTCCTGATTTTATCCAGGCGTGTGACTCCAATTTCTCACCTCCGCATTCTCAATTCTGCCACCTCCAACTCTGCTTCATGTTTCTTTGTTGTCGCTACTCCCTCAAGCCCATACAGTAAAGCTGGCCACACTACCGTCTTATATATTTTTCCCTTCACTTTTGGTGCTAGCGTTCTGTCACATAGTACGCCTGTTACCTTCCTCCATCCGCCTAAACCTGTTTGTATTTGTGTATGAAGATACTTGTAAATTGCCACTGGGTGAACAATTTCTTCAAATGACAAAATTTTGGAAGAAAAATGAAAAATAAATTAAAGATTCTTCTAAAGTAGTTCTTTGTACTTTATTGCAAAAAGAGTAGAAAAAATAAGGTTAATTTTCTCACAAGTAGGTCTTTAGCCTAGGCTAAAAGTTACTTGGTAAATTTTAAGTACTATCCAACAACATGAAAGAACGAAAACTCGGATGAAAAAAAACCCAGTACGTTTGGGTTAAACCCTTTGGCATCTACAGTATACGAAATTGAAATAAGATGTTCGGATAGTTATTTCCTGAAATAATTGTTATTTTGTTGTTGTCAATGTTTTTAAAGAGCTCCTCAAACCTTTTTTTATCATCGTTCATGAAAGAATGGTGTGCTAAAATTAATAATATTAACAATAATAATAGTGACAATAATCATTACTATTATCATGAATGCCAAGAAAGCGCGTGGAGGTCGTAATGCAGGCTGTGACGTGAGCCTTACCACTTTAATCTTACTAACAAGACTGATTACTGATGAATATATGGCAAAAATATACTGTAACAAAATAATTATAGCTTTGTAGTATTGTATTGGTAGGTGAAATTAGTAAGAGAGACGATCAGATCTATGGCTCGTCGCGACAACAGAAAATAGAGTAATTGAAACGAATGGTGGTGGCTGAGAGTTCAGACATAAGATAGGGTTGATTTGTAACAATAACAATAATGATAACGCTTCCTCCATTTGGATGCGTGAATAGGCATTATAGTCGGACAATATATCCACTGGAACCTGTGTAGCCACTTAAAATTAAGACCGAAGAAAAAAGTCTTGTGCACAAGCCAGAACCAGTTCTTGGTAGTCAACGTGTGACAATCCTCTGCGACATTCCTATCAGAACTGAGAGAACCATTTAGGTCAATAGACCAGATTTTGTCAAAAAAGATAGAGAGAAAAGGTCTTAGATGATGATTAACATGGGCATACCCACAGATGGCTTGATGATTGACATGGGCATACCCGTTGATGGGATGATGATTGACATTAGTATACTCACAGATGGGATGATGATTGACATGAGGATACCCACAGATGGGATGATGATTGACATGGGCATACCCATTGATGGGATGATGATTGACATTAGCATACTCACAGATGGAATGATGATTAACATGGGCATACCCACAGATGGCTTGATGATTGACATGGGCATACCCATTGATGGGATGATGATTGACATTAGCATACTCACAGATGGGATGATGATTGACATGAGGATACCCACAGATGGGATGATGATTGACATGGGCGTACCCACAGATGGGAACATATCTGCAATTGAATTTGAAAAAATGCCAAGTAAAAGTAACCACAGATAGAAATTACAAGAATGTGGAATATGATGATATTCACAGTCCCGATAATACATAATAATACGTGGTAATATAATACGTGGAGCGTAGGGAATGACAAAAAGGGGCATTGATAAACAGTGGAAAAAGATCCTACAACATTTGACACTTTTTGAGATTCAAAAAAATTAAACTAAACAGCACAGCACTTATCTAAAGACGTTTTCTATCAATTTCAGACAATCCAGCAAATCTTTTTTACAAATTAAACCCAAAAAATGCATAGAAAAATGGCATTGTGCCTTAATGAAAATAATATGATCCCATAAAGTTTAAAAACTAATGTACGAAGTTATAGAAAAGACGAAAAATAATAATATTAACAATATTATCGCGTCGTTACACACCATCTAGTGGTAGATGGGTGAAAAATCCACATTCAGCGCCCAGCAACAAGCCAGGAAAGTTGAATGTAGGGACATGAATTGTAGCCACAAGAGTGAGATAAAATAGAAAACCAAATTGAAATGGCAACATAACTTCAACCTGACAACAGCACTTCAACATAACAATATTATTATTACACAGGGGCACAATTGTTTAGGACTCTCATGTTTTCTTTAAAAATAAAAGTGTTTCTGAACCAATTTTTCGTGCTGAATCCAAAAATGATATCCATTTGTTCCCATCACGTCTAGTTTTTTCTGCCCATGCTACACCTAGTTTTCATCAAAAATTCTGCTTTAGCATTGGGAAAAACTTTCTTCTGATTATGGGATGTCCTTTCAAACCAATAAAGAGGGCCAAAATCTGATTGTTGCCATTCTTCTTCATCTAATTGATGCTGATATTCTGATTGAATCACAATTGACCTCTGGATTTCTTTGGTTCCTTGTTAATCCTTTCATGGGGCCATTCACATAGTATGCAAGTAGTTTTCCCTATTATCGCTAATTGGCTGAGTATTTACAACAAGGTGACATTTCAGTCAGTCAGTCATTCAGTTGCAT
>RDPX01000368.1:179094-191517 GCA_003991215.1 Morbakka virulenta
TCTCTCTCTCTCTCTCTCTCTCTCTCTCTCTCTCTCTCTCTCTCTCTCTCTCTCTCTCTCTCTCTTTTCTCTCTCTCTCTCTCTTACTTTCTATCTCTTTTCTCTTTCTCTCTCTCTCTCTCTCTCTCTCTCTCTCTCTCTCTCTCTCTTCCCTCTCTCTTTCTCTCTCTCCTTACTATTCTTTAAAAAGACGTACTGACAACATTTAGTCCACCATACAAAGTACTCAATGGTACTTTGTATGGTGGACTAATGGTACTCAATGGTAAAACAGTATGATTTTATAGACCAAAAAAAATCGGTCATGGGAAAAGCCAGATCCCCATTAGAGTAGTGAGCTTGTATTCATTTACTTAACTATTTATTCATGTCACATGAAATAGTGAATAATCAAACTTACCTATATATTTTTGAACCACAAGTCGATTTTCGCGTTTGCTAACATTATTGCTTACTAGCTGTAAAATGTCATAGAGTTTGTTCATAATGACGATACCCCTTCCACGTGACTTTGCCCCAGGCTTAATAATCCATATATTGCGGACACCATCAACATCAATTTGTGGAAAAAGATCTCTCATCTGTAAAGAAAATAGAGGAATTGAAATTATATCTCTAGTAAGATGCGAAAAGAGGCAAGTGGATTTTGCCCCTCCTCCTAACAACTGAAACTACTTTGTTTGAGCATTGTTACAAGCGTTATTTTATCAGTGGTTGTACGAGAAAGGACAATTTTTAGCACAGTATTTTTCATCTGTGAAGTTATGCAGGGTGTAGGTAAGGATGATGACAAAATAAAAAACAAACAAAAAATGAGGTAAAGAAATTAAACAAAAACCAGTAGAATACAAAATTGTATGTTTTTTTAAATTTGACATTCAACAAATAATGGTAGATATAACCCAAAAGGTTACTTGATTTATGCATAAATACTTCCTCAATCATATATTTGTGCCCACTGGTGTAATTCTGTAATATTTTGGTGAATGGAGAGCAGCTTAAGCAGGTAAAAACGTTCAAATACCTTGGAACAAGGACATTGTAGAACGCCAAGGACGATGAAGAGATAAAAATACGAATAGCACAAGCTAAAGCGACATTTGACAAACTAAGGACAATTCTGACCAACAAGAATATTAGCTTCGAAACCCACTTCAGAGTGCTGAAATGTTACGTCTACTCAGCATTCACCTACAACTGTGAAGCATGGACGATAAGTCTAACAATGGCAAAAAATATCAAAGCGTTTGAAATGTGGGCATTCAGAAGAATGCAGAGAATATCATAGACCACAAAAACACCAAACGAAGCAGTCCTGAGACAGGTTATGCAGGAAAGAAGTCTCTTGAAGAACATCAGAGGCAGATAGGCTAGATTCCTGGGGCAAGTAATGCGAAAAGGAAAACTCGAACACCTGTCTTTAACTGGTAAAATTGATGGTAAAAGAGCAGGAAGAAGACAAAAAAGGAAATACCTGCAGCAACTAACAGAAAATCCTAATGCATTAACACAGACAACATACAATCGATCAAAATGAAAAGAATTCATCAAAGAGGTCGCCGATTGCTGGAACAGCTGAGGCAATGAAAGATGAAGACTGATGTAATTTACATAAAAAAATAACAGATGAAGGGTCAAAGTTTTGCCTAAAGACAGTGTTTAGCAATTAACTGGAATATATTTACGGTCTTTAGCAATTACTTATTCTATCTTTTTTAATGATATACTACCTATGGTGATACAGCCTGTATCAATATCTTAATCATAAGTTAAGCTGTTACTTAGCCAAATGTACACAACTAAAAGATCACTAAAGATCACTAAAGATAAGTAAATATTACTAAAAGGTCACTGAGATTATTAAGATCACTGAAAAACACTTCACGTAACTGGATGAGGACAAAAAAATATGAACACGGGAGAGCAGTACAAAGCAGCTTGAAAAGACTCTAGATACACCCAGATGGTGTGGAGGGTCTATAGAGTCAAGTGGGGATTCCGCATTACTAACGCAGAACTTTACAACAACATCCAAGGTCGCATCATGGCGAATTTAGCTAGTTAGGTATTGTCACCACCAACCAGAACTCTATGTCAAAAAACTAGTCTTGCGACAACTTTGTAAGGAAATAAAGAAAACTACCGAAGTAAGATTATGTCGCAACACTGAGGAGAGACATCGGAGTTGTAGACACCAGCGAGTGAAAAGCACTGATGGGCGGTAGAGATGCTTGGAGAAGCCATGTTTCTGCCCACCTCTGGGCTACCTTGCAGTAGTAGTAGTAGTAGTAGTAGTAGTAGTAGTAGTAGTAGTAGTAGCAGCAGTAGTAGTAATAGTAGTAGTGGTAGTAGTAATAGTAGTAGTAGTAGTAGTAGTAGTAGTAGTAGTAGTAGTAGTAGTAGCAGTAGTAGTAGAGCAGTTGGAAAACGACAGGAAATGTGGACTGCTTTAAATATAACCTGAAACTCGGAGGCATAGACCAAAAGAACTCGAAATTGCTTGTGGATGACGACAGTAGCTGGTGCCATGCTTTTGGGAAAAGAGGTCAAGAGAAAGCACACTAGCAACTTGAGGGCAGAAGGTAAGCAAGAGGCAGAGCTAGCAAAACTGCGAGAAAAGGTCTGGCGAGTGACCTTTAGTAGCAATGTTAAAAAATAACCACCAGGAGTATGTCTATACATACTTCAGTTTTAATTTTTTTCTAAAAAATTGATATCAAATAGTAATAACTAAACAGAATTCATGGGGCATATCGTGAGAAGTGGTGGTTTAGAGAACTCTATTTTAACTGGGGACTGTATTGCGAATACAACACGAAGGAAGACCTAGATATTCATTGATGGATAACTTGAAACGGTGGCTGAAGAAGGACAGCAGATAACTTTTCATCAACATGGGTGATCGGAGACTATAGAGAGCTATCATCGCTGACGCTGCTCTACAGTATAGGACCTCATGATGATGATAGACCAAACAGACCGTATCATCTGCGCATACATAGCATTAAAAGGAATGAAAGAAGCTGCTTTGTTCTGATACGCAACAAGAGACACCAAGTAACTTTCACACGAATACACAGTTGCGTTCTACCCTTGGCCAGCCAGGATTTGAAATTGTAATAAAGTTTATTTTAACGTTGCTGAAGACCAAAAAGGAAAGAATAAAAAAATATTATAAAGTTTGTGATGATAAACAACAAGGCAAGCACAAATGAAAGAAAATTACACGGCTTTTCTACCGAAAAGGGCTTATACATCAAGGACAATACGTATGGGTAGAAATATATACACAGGTGGTCCTTTCATTCTAACCTTGAGTATGAACATTGTCTTTCTTAAATCTTTCGTAAGGGGTTTCTTATTTGCTTTACTATTAAATGTAAGGTTTACGGAAGTGGCAAAATGGCATCCGCATCTGGTAATTAGATCGGTGTAAAGGATAGCATTTTCATCAAAGGAAAGTCAACAGCAAACCTTAAAAAATATCACAAAGATCAAGAGAATTTAGTTGGTAAATATTGTTACACTTGTAATAAATACTGTCAGTAAGATTGACTATTTAATGTACAATTAATAAAGTAATAAGGAAAATTTCCTACAGCAATTGACAAGAACGCTAATTTAGTCTATTTGAACCACAGAATGCAGTTTCTTGGGACTAGACCACACAAGAACACACACAACATAGTTGTACCTCCCTAGTCTCTCACACTTAGACACTGATTCTTAGCCAACCAAGAATTATTTCCTCATTAGAAGGAGGGATAGCTTTAAAAGGCAGCATGTCTTCCCATTCAAGGTGTATTACTTCCTTTTCGTCTGTCTTTACTGAATTTCGTCACCTCTGTTCAGGTCTTCCATTAATAGAACTCTGAGAAAGGACAATCAATCCCACTGTTTACCAGGGATGCTATCAATAAAAAACTGCAGTACCCAACCTCCTTTTACAAAAGGTAAGCTAAGAACTATCAATTTTCAATCCATTGAACAGGTTAAAGAGCAAAGAAGGGATGTCAAACGCATATCGTGTGTCACAGTGCAAAAAGTGTGAGAAAATACTACTATGTCAGATGTCATAGTGCAGGTTATTAGCAAGGATAACTCTGGAAGAAAGTAACTTTTTTCTGCTCTTATGTGTCTCTACTGAGTGCCTATTCGAGTTACTGCAGCGCAAAGTATAGATAAGCTACAATGTATACATGAGTTCAGAGATAAGTATTACGCAAATGATTCAAATGGCAAGAGAAAAATGGTTGCAAACCCAATACTACGTAATCAAGTAATCGAATGGTTTCACACCGTAAGCAGAGTCGATAGGTAAGTAAGAAGTAGAAGTATCAGTGGCAGTAGTAGTAGTAGAAGTAGTAGTAGTAGTAGTAGTAGTAGTAGTAGTAGTAGTATTAGCAGCAGCAGTAGTGGTAAGAGTAGTAGTAGTAGTAGTAGTAGAAGTAGTAGTAGAAGTAAAAATAGAAGTAGTAGAGGTAGTAGTAGTAGTAGCAGTAGTAGTAACAGCAGAAGTAGTAGTAGTGGCAGTAGAAGTAGTAGCAGAAGTAGCAGTAGTAGAAATAGTAGTAGTAGTAGTAGTAGTAGTAGTAGTAGCAGTAGTAGTAGTAGTAGCAGTGGTAGTAGTAGCAGTGGTAGTAGTAGTAGCAGTGGTAGTAGTAGCAGTGGTAGTAGTAGTAGCAGTGGTAGTAGTAGCAGTGGTAGTAGTAGCAGTGGTAGTAGTATATGTTAAGCAAAAACAAAATCCTTACGTTATTGCTCTGTACATGCTTCTTACCTTATCTAATAGGACATTGCATTCATGAAAATAGCTGGAGGCATGAGCAATTATTCCACCGTTGCTAAAATTAAATAACAAGGTTAAAAATCTTCAAAAACTCAACATTTAAATCATATAATATTAACGAATAAGTAGAGCCTAAAATATTGACCTCTTTTCGTATCCTACTTTCATTTTCACAGAATTAAAGATGTGTGACAAAAAAGCTTTAAAATTGTGATAAAAACACGTTTATCCTGGTAGAAAACTCTTTCGCTGGTACATGTCAGGGCTAGTACGCTACAGTGTGGAAATAAAGATTGAGCTTCAATTTATCAATGATATAAAGCAAGATTACAGATAGCAATCCGCTGTTTGAGAATATTTGCCTAAAGCAGTCCGTAGGTTTGAGGTATCATAGGCTGAGTCGGTAAAATCACTTGGGGAGATAGCAAGCCATTGTTTTTGAATGGCTGCTTAAGGTAGTGCGTAGGCCTGAGATATCATATACGGAGTCTGTAAAATAACTTGGGAAGAAGGCAAAACACTGTTTATGATTGTTAAAGATAGATAGTAGGTATTGGGTATAACAAGGTGAGTCAACAAAAACACTTAGTACAACGTCTTTTATGAGATTACTTGGTCATATTTACTCATCTATTTTCTTTTAGATTCTTACATACAACCCATTAGTAAATCCCTCAGTTAACAATTATGCAGGTGATAGATCAAGTTGTATATGATTCAATAAATCATTTATTCGTTATTTAGTTAGTACTCGTATCGTTCAATTGATTGATAAAAAAATTAGTTACTAAACCACAGAATTAGACAATCAGACCAGTCGATCAGTCAGTCAATTAAACAATTAAATAATACACACATAAATAAATACGTATTAATGAATAATTTAAACAAAACATTGTCAGTCAGTTGACACACAGATTTAACAATCAAGAAATCAATCACTTCAAGGTTAGATCCATGTATAGGAAAAAGTGCTATTCACACCTTAGGCCATTTCATCAGCCTGGACAGGACAAGAACAACGCAAGAACAATTGGTAGCTTTATAAAGATTTGTATCTTTACAAAGCCACCAACTGTTCTTGCGTTGAATGCTTTTGTCCTGTCTAGGCTGATACCCCAGCTTGATGGTATTCAGAAGTGAGTCTCACTTAACTCGTTACTCACGGGTGTCCATCCCGGTGCGGTTTTATGCCACTTCAACACACCCCCTTCGTAAACAAGTCATTCTATCATCGTAACTGTTTTTTCTATCTCCAAGGCTATAAAACTGTCTCTCTCAACAGTCCTTTTTTCTCTTCTTGCAGCCTAGAACGGTTTAAGTAAAAAGTGAATTCATTTCGTTTGTCTTAAATTATTCTCTCTTCACAGTTCCTTACACTAAGTCGCTTAGCGCGTTATTTCAGACTGTTAAATAAAAATAAAGTAATAATAAAGGAAACTGTTCTTCTACAAAACAAAAGCGGTCACGACTTAACATTCAGTAACGCTGCTTTCTCCAGTTCTGCCACTCAAACTGTACCTATAAATTCCTTCATACAACTTCTTTTAGCTTATCTCTGTCTGTCTTCGTGTGTGTGTGTGTGTGTGTGTGTGTGTGTGTCTGTGTCTCTGTCTCTCTCTGTGTGTCTCTCTGTCTCTCTGTCTGTGTCTCTCTGTCTCTCTGTCTGTCTGTCTCTCTCTCTGTGTCTCTCTCTGTCTCTCTCTCTCTCTCTCTGTGTCTCTCTCTGTCTCTCTCTGTCTGTCTCTCTCTCTCTCTCTCTCTCTCTCTCTCTGTGTCTCTCTCTATCTCTCTCGGTGCTATATCCATTCCAGACGTTGGCGATCATAGTTCTCCACAGATTCCCATCTCTCATCATAGGTAGTAGATCTCCAGCTTTTACCTTTTCCTTCCCACTTGCTAATATACACTTTTTAATATGGCACTTGAGACTTCACAAGTATGCTAATATGTTATGCTTACAAACACGAATTAGTTCATTGTTGGGTCAACTAAGGAAACTCGTGTCTACTTTGTCACATTCTTCGCTTGCTCAATTAACACACTTAACAGATCAGCTATCTTAAACCATGGATTACTATTGTATTTCTTGTAGCCAATGCAAATAATGGTCTTCTGCTATAGAAATTCTCATTCCAACATATATGTGAGATATATTTCAAGTACTGAGCATTGATGAAATCCCGCAGAAGAACCGTCTTAACCATATCTTGTAACCCCTGACTGGTGGATCGAAAGCCGTCCTCACCCACCTCAACACCCTACGTCCCTACACACGGGTAACCATCTCCGTAAGGCATCTTATTGAGAACACCCTAAGTTTCCTTATTTTCTTCTCTCTAGAAGGCCATGCCTCGACTCCACATGTAAGTTGTTATTTTACACATTTTTCTAATAGTTATGATTAGTAAGTATACATACAACGACGTTTGTTAAACTTTCCCTTTGCCTGTGCTTTTTGATGGTCGGCAACATATTGTAAATTCACAAATTTCCAGGCCAGTTGGCCTGAAATAAATTCATTTCTTGAAATATCTGAACTTTATGGACTCAGAGGAAGCCATAGATGTAAGAGCCTTATCATGTCATGAGTCGTAAGCTTTCTCTGAGCTCAAGAAAAGCTTACGACTCATGACAAATAATTCACTTCTATCCTAAATACTACTTTTTTCACTGTCACTTATACCAAGTAGCATTACCCCTTGTTTGGGACTGCTAGAGCATTGTCCCATTATGGATCTTTACTGCAGGTAGACTCAGGATCGCTGCATCACGTTATCACCTTGACTTCAATGTAAATCGTATATGTTGTAAGGGAACATACAGTGGAACTTGATAAATAAACCGACAGGATATGCACAATAGACGAAAAAAGGAGACGCACTCTCAAAGGGACAGTCATCCAGATATTAACACTTGGACGAACCAGTAACGATAAGAGTAGGTTGACTATTAAATCTTGTAAATAGTTAATCATGGTAATTATTATTAAACTAAATAAATACATTCTTACTGAACAATTTTGTAGTAGTAATCAAGCAATTCATCCCACGCAGTTTGAGGTAGTATTGAGCTCTATTAACGAAACAGAAATAATAGAAAACTAACATTTATTACAGAAATTACTAGGTAAATTGTGAATGTTGACTTCGGTATTGAGAACAGAACAAAATAGCTCTCATTTTAAATAGTTCTTTTAGACTTCGTATTTTTCGCCTCACCCGAAGCCTAATAAGGCACCAATTTTCCCATTCAAACCCTTTGAAGTTTGAGTGAGAAACTGAACGTTCGGATGCTTTGGCCTAAAAATCACAATAGTAATAACAGCGGTAAGTTCCTTGAAGGGTAAAGGAATCTAGTTCTTAATGACCGACCTTGGTTCCCCTAAGCACTGTCGTATGCAAGTCATTTTCCTTGAAGGGTAAAGGAATCTAGTTTTGAATCACTGACCTTGATTCCCCTAAGCACTGTCGTATACAAGTCAGTTTCCTTGAAGAGTAAAGGACCCTAGTTGCAGGGTCAGCCGCCCGGGGCTTCCGCCTCCAGGTTACTGTTTCCAGAGCCTCCTCCTGATGCACGCTAAAGTAGCTCATATCCTCTATCACTTTATCTCTACATCGGTTCCTTGGTCTTCCTCTCGGCCTTCTTCCTGGTACTATACTTTCCAAAACCACTTTGGCTGAGTGTCCTTCTTCCCTCTTCCTCACATGTCCGTACCATCTCATTCTTTTCTCCTTGACCTTCTTACTGATGTCACTCACTTCCAATTCTCTCCTGATGTCACTACTTTTTTCTCTATCTCTCAGTGTCACTCCTTTGATACTTCTTAACGTTCTCAATTCTGTTTCTTCCAGTGCCCTCTCCTCCTTCTTTTCCATTGCTCACACTTCTGCACCATACAGGAGAGCAGGTTGTATTATGGTTATGTAAAGCTTTACCTTGAGTTTCCTAGTCACTAATAACACCTGACAGTTCTCTCTCCACTTTTTCCATGCTGCTGCCACTCTAGCTTTTATAGCCACATGCCACCTTTCTCTGGCATCTGCGGTCACTCCAAGGTATTTGAACTCCTGGACCTGTTTGAGCCTACCACTGGTCTTGTCTTTGGTGTTTACTAACGCATCCCTCCTGCTACTTGCCATGCCTTCAGTTTTTTAATTATTTATACAAATAATAATTTATTTAAAACGTTTATGCAAAAAACAAACTACCATTTGTAATAACAGTATTTGTGTAATCAATTACTTTATCTTAAAAGTAATTTTTCAATAATATTTAATGAAGTTATCAAGTTTAAACCAGAAGATCCTCACAGAAAAGTGAAATATATCTTTGCATCAAAATGGATTCGAACCAGAAACTATGGCTACCACAATCACATGCTCTATCACGTGAGCTATTGGCGCCTGTCCTTCGCCAGATGTTAATTGTGACTACATCTTTCACTTAAGTACGGTGGGTATTTGTAACAAATCCCTATCATTTGATATCAAATCCCAATCATCTATATAAGACTGAGCTCCCCATAGAACGATAACTATTTTATATCATTTTTACAAGTAAACAAACAAACGAAAATAATAGAGTTCTGCTACCATTCACAGTGCTCGGCGGAAATCCAGAGCGAATATTCAAGGTAAAAGAAAAAATTGAGATAATCAATTGAGCACACAATAATTCTAGTTTTTCTGGGGAAATTTTTCGATATTCTCTATCACCCCCCCAACTCAAAACGAAATAAAAACAATACTACAACCAGCAGTCACTCGACCTCACCATACGCAAGCAACACCAACTTGTCTCAGATATTGTTTTGTGGGCAAACCCTACCACCATTACTGAAAGAACTTGATGGTGAGAGTTCTGTTCCGGTATTCCTGCCTCGCATTTATCTGCGGCTTTAACTCCCCAATGTAGAGTGCCCCCAGGGTGGGTCGGTAACCCTCCCCCACGCCGTCGCGGCATAGATGGCGTTCAACCGAGAAAAAGAAAAACCTCAAAACTTGCGTAAAGTTTTGAGAAAACTTAAATTTCGCATCTTAAATTTATCAGCTGTACTGGTTAAAAAACGTTACAAAAGCGCATATGTACATACAGGCCATCCGAACTACAACAATAGGTAAAATATAATAGGTTGATAGATAGGTGTTGGAGATAATAGGTAATGAGATACTGGGTGGTAGGAAATAATAGAACAACAGGTCATAATAGGTTGTTAACACTGTTTTAAAACGTTAGTCTTTTGACTAATAGTTAGCGAGCAGAAATTTGTTCATGTGGCAACATTTGGCAATTAGATCACTTCTTTTGTTTAAAAATTCGCTTTTGTTATGGTAGTTCAAAATTTCAAACTTTTGACTTTTTGAGTTTTCTCTTTTACCTTGTACTATTTTAATAATATGATCCTCTTTACCAAGAGCAAAAACCCTTACAATGTGTTCGCTGGTAAAAATTGGATGATAAGTCAATTTATTTACTCAGCCTCTTTTTGGCAACGAATATTTGTTGGTTTCGTGTTTTTTAGTGTCTGTGTTGGGGGGCTGGGGTATCTTCTCCTAGGAAAACTTACCTGAGCAGTCGAGATCAACAAGATGATTTCTAGACTCTCACATGTCCATCTTATTTTGCTGTGGGTAAACCTCATAAATTACATAATGGAAAAGCTTACCTCGTCTAAAAATGATTCTTCTATATCTGCATGTTCTTTACATTTAATTAGGTTGATACAGGCCCTTTTGGCAAGTGCGATTGCTTTGGATGGTACTATCACTGAAATATTTTCCGGCTTGGTGGACAGAGATCGTTTTCTTGGTAAATTCTGTTCATTACTACTTTGTTTTTGCTCTACGCTGTTAACAGTTTGTATTTCGTCATTTGGGTCATGGCGATAAACTACTATTTTGAGGATGCAAAGTGCAGCAGTAATTCTAAAGTCATCTACGATGAAAAAAAAAATGCAACGTAAAGTGTTATTTTTTCCTGAACTTCCAACTTTTAAAAACACCAGTATTACCATTCCACTATCAATATCCATTTCGTCTACTTTCATTGATTAGCTATGATATATAGCATAAAACTGGAAGGTCAGAAGGAGGGAAGAAGTCGATAGGAGATTATGAAAATAAAGAAATAAAGTAAAGAAATGATAAACAAAGAACCTATCTATATCTCTTTCCGCGTATCTGTCTTTCTGTCTGTTGGTCTGTCTGTCTGTCTCGCTCTCTCTTTCTCCCTGTGTGCCCATGTGTGTGTGTGAGTGAGTGTGTGTGTTTTGGGTGGTTCGGAACTGTGCTTCATTGGAACAAAATGTCCAACGATAGGGACCTGAGGGTGAATGGTAGACTTTAGTGAAATATATTTTTACAAAATGATCCAGTCAAGAGCGTAGTGCTTATAGCTCTGTTGGTAGAACAGATGGTCGTAGAAGTCATAGGCACTCTTTCGAATCCAGTTCAGTTGAAATGCTGTTTTTAATCCTCTGAAGTCTTAAAAAGTAACCTTTTTATTATCTTGTTTCCATGTTCGAATCCAAATCAATTTTTTCTAAGAAATTAATAGCAGCAGTACTCGAAATAGATAAACGCAGGTCCTTTTTGAAACGGTTATGAACTTTACGTGGAATAAAGCCATTAAATAAATGTAACAGTAAAAGAAAGAGAGTTGATAGACAGAGAAAAAATAGTTAAATCCATTGATAAAGGTTGACTTTAGACCTAAAAACCATTACGTTATATGACGGAAAAAGCACTTATAAAGCAGAGAATTCCACGATTGGGCAGTCAGAGAAAATAGACTAGATTCATAAAAAGATGGAATGCAACAAACACTTTCTCTATGACGTCAACAACTTAGCATCGCTTATACATTGTTTACTACTTCTTTAGTGATCTAAGTGCTAGTAACCATAGAGAAGCGCTTTCAAAGTGACTTACCAATGAAGTTGAGTTTTTCGCTGTCAGAACTGAGTCTGTGGCATCTTGGAAAAAAATAATCTGGACTCTGATGTTCAAACCATGGCAAATTTCTTAAATTCACACAAAGGCCAGCCTAAGAAGAAAAAGGCATTTTTATCTCACAATTGATAAACAGTTATCCCCTAAAATAAAGAAACTCATTTCTACCTAAATAGCACCATCTTGTGAGTATTCGAGTTACTACATATGTGTTTATATGAGCTACTACATATGTGTCCATATGAGCTACGTCATATGTGTTCATGTGAGCTGCTACATATGTGTGCATGTGAGGTACGTCATATGTGTTCATGTGAGGTACGTCATATGTGTTCAGATGAGCTACGTCATATGTGTCCACGTGAGCTACGTCATAAGTGTTCAGATCAGCTACTACATGTGTCTTCATATGAGCTACGTCATATGTGTCCATATGAGCTACGTCATATGTGTCCATATGAGCTACGTCATATGTGTTCATGTGAGCTGCTACATATGTGTGCATGCGAGCTACGTCATATGTGTTCAGATGAGCTACGTCATATGTGTTCATGTGAGCTACGTCATAAGTGTTCAGATCAGCTACTACATATGTCTTCATATGAGCTACGTCATATGTGTGCATGTGAGCTACGTAATATGTCTTCATATGTGCTTCGTCATCTGTATCCATCTGAGCTA
>RDPX01000368.1:206141-258119 GCA_003991215.1 Morbakka virulenta
GTCTTAATTTATTTATCAATGTAAACAAGTTTGACCATTGATCTTCCAGTCCAGATGGGGTGAATATAAACAAAGAAAGCGATGCCAGAGTAAGGTCTTTTGATATCGTTACAATAGAACTGCGTTATGCAGATTCCACTTAGAAGTGACTTTCATTGCTTTGAAAATATTGTACGACTTTGATATTTGCAGTATTAAAAGGCCAATCGTTAGTTGCAAGCTAAATAGGGTCCTGATTTGTCATCAATTATTTTCAGCAATTAGCACCATCGTGTATTTCTTTCCACCTAAAAAAGTCTGTCTTTAATGGATGAATCTTTCCTTTAAGTAGCAAGATAGCTAGTGACCAAGTTATGAATGCCTGTTGTCATATCAGAAAAAATTTATAACTGATCTATTGAAATATTTTAGGTATCTTCAAAAACATTCTCAGATGAATAAGCCATGTTGCTAACACACATAAAAGTTTGTTTAACACACCAATAGTCATTAGGTTATTTTACATAAATAGATCTATTTTTTACCCTTGGCTTGACCGAGAAAGACGCAAGTGACCGACTCAAGTGGAAGAAGTCAATTCGCTGTGGCGACCCCTGAAAAGGGAAACGCTGAAAGAAGAAGAAGAAGATCTATTTGTTACCCTCCACCGGTAAGTTATTCTTCGGCTATTTTAAAATATGTAAACATCTCATCAACCCTGAAAAATTAATGAGGGATTTAAATTCTGTATAAGAAGAATAAAAAACTTTTATAATAACCAAATGATTTTTTTTGTAGGAATCCTATTGGAATTGAGCTGCCATTTTCATCCTACATACACTTTCCCTTCATGAGCATCAACACCTCTCCAAGAGAAATGACTCCTTACTCTGCATCCACTGCCTGACGCAACATCATAAAAAAATGCTGCTAGCTGACAGACACAAAAAACGATATTAACAAAGCATTCCCTTCCCGGAAAGAGCTCAAAAGTCCTTAAAAGATCATCAGTTTTTATCGTCATAAAAATTCTGCCTCCTGGTTTTCTGCCTTCATGTAACAGAATCCCAATGTGTTTGGGAGCTGATTCATTAATAGTCATCAGACTTTAGAAAGTAAATTGATCCTACTTTATTTCGGTAATGATACGTTTGAGATATTTTGCAGGACATGGAACTGTAAACCAAGATTAGCAAGGAGTAGGTCCTTTTTTCACATTTTTCAATATTTGGGACAAAAGATGCAGAAGCATAAACATACTACAAAAACTAAGTTAAACTAAGCTTAACTACACTGACATACAAAATGAATTTTAGGCCTAATGGCTAATCAGTTTCTATTACAAAAACCAGAAACAATTAAAGTAAATGATTCTTACAGCATAAAGTGTGATGAGACCATCGAAATAAGTAAGAGTAATTCTAGTTTAACTTCTAAGCCATTAAAACAAATTATTTGAAAAGAGATAAAGATTTTGGGAGATATTACGAGGTTGCCAGCGTAAGTAATGAAACAATTATAGGTGCAATTAAAAATAGATTACCAGACACGGTTCAATCTGACACTGGGCTTTTGTTAGGATCAAATTTTTGAGGAAGCAAGAAAGATGGTCAAGAAAAAAGGTCATGTTCCATGACAAATATCTGCCATTCAAACAAAAGTTCTTTCTAATTAATTTTTTTGACCACTTGAGTCTTGGCGTTAATTACATGAACTTTAGAGATGGAATACACAATGTTTGTTAAATAAGAACCCTTGTTAAATTCTATTCCAAGAGAGGAAAAGTGCGAGGCTCTTTTATTGATAACATAGAGAAACAACGATGAATAGATGACCAGTTAAAGGATTTTCACTAGAACAAGTTGTTCCAAAGAGCTGAAAAGTTAAATATAACTGTTGGCAAAGTATAATTGATCATTAGATCAGATTCCAGAAGCTTTGAGAGATTTGTCTTGCAGGGAGTTTGACAAGAGAAGTGATATCGAAAACAGCTGGTTGTCAAGCTCAAGTGAAAGTACTTAAGTTTTCTTTTGGAGTATATTGGGACAAAAGCTTATCAATCTCACTAACAACTTATTCAAACCCTTGCGAAATGATTAGCTTTCAATATCAGGTATTATATGTTAGCATTCCTGACTGAGAACACACTGGCTTACGTGAGAAACGAGGAAAACTACTTTATAACTGTCTTATGTGTTTCAGTTCCCCTTTAAAAAAACCATCTTTCTCTACTACAAAATACCCAACTCTTCCAAGAAAAAAGCAGTCACTGTAAGTATTCCGTTTTGAATTACATCGAAAAGCAGATATTAGCTGACGTTTACCAAACCTCCAATACTTAATTATCATGACATATCCTTGTACCAAAATGACGTGGATTTTATAATTCAAGCAATTATGTCAAGATTCATCATAACAAGTTTTAAAACAGTTTCTTCAATGTTAGAGTCACTTTTGAAAGTCACTGAAGAGCAAGATGTCGATCCCAAAATTGGTAAGATTCAGAAAATTCAAGATGCTGACTAAATACAGAGCTAGGAATTTTGAAAATAATATACAAGGAAGAAAAGGCGTTTTATAATTAACATCAATATTTAGTATTGAGTGACTTTATCATCCATAATGACTTGTTAAATAAATAAGTGATAAATAAAAAATCTAAAAAATCGTAAAAAATCTTTTCAGATTGTCACAAAATGAGTTTTTTATGCCACCCATTACAAAAACTCTTGAATTTACGTTAAATATCGCAATTAAAATTATGTTTTTTTTGGTCGATAACTACCGAGGTGACACTCTACCTGACCAAGCCTGTTAAATCTATATTGGTGATACCAGCTGCCGGTGCAACCTCAGAGCTGTCATTTTTGGTGATACAAAGATTAAGGTCTTCAATGAAGTAAGAAGAAAAAGATTCTTTAACTTGTTGACAATGTCAAGTACACACAAACACATAAATGAAGGAATAGATAAGAGGAAGTAGGAAGCATGTTTGTTTCAGGGTGCAATGTGCATTGCAATCATTTTGATCAGTTTTACACTTTATGATCTAAAGTAAGAAATTGTTAGCATACTATTACATCTTGTTTCAAGCGATTTATTTTTCTTTTTATTTGAGGGACACTGTTTTCGTAGCAAAGAAAAAGCTTAAAGCAATCTTTTTAGGTGGCGACTAAGACATAGCAAAGCTAGAGTCGGGAGACCTTCATTTAACATCATCTATCATTATTATTATTATTATTATTATTATTATTATTATATTATTATTATTAAGTGGTGGAGCAATAAGAGCCCACGGGGGACTCAGGGTAGAAACCCCAGCAAACCCATCCGACTCCCAGGCCGATAAGGGTAAGCTGGGTGCATGCATCACACCCAAGTGTGTGCGATATTGATGTTAATTAAAACAAAACATGACCTTGCAGGTCGGGCCTGGTTAAGTTTCCCAGTTTAGGTGACCCATTCTGCTTAAAACGGTCTCCGTAGCGAGGCTTCACCCAAGACTTTAGGACTAAGTAACAAAGTAAGAACTCGGTACTCAGCCCTTCATTATTATTATTTGTATTATTATCGTTATTTATTATCACCACAATTATTATTTATTATTATTATAAATATAATTTGTACATGTATCTTAGAAAACCTCTCTTGTTTTCTGATAAAGACTGTGCTCCATTTGAGGAACTTATTCCAACGTATCTCGAGCAATTTAAGTAAATCTATTTAACTTGATCAAGAACTACTTTACTTCCTAAGAATACCATTATTAAATAGGGCAAACTCTTACCACTTTGTGACTCAGGAGATTTACAATCAGCTTTGACTTCATCAACTTCCTCCATACCATCCTGAATATCATCATCAGATTGTCCACTGTCCGTCTCCAATCGCTTAGATATCGCAGCGCTTCGATAGGCAATATCCGCTTTGAAGTACTTTTCCACCCAACCTCTCTTCCTCATACATTGTCGCAATACATGGTACGGGCCTATACATAAAAATACTTTTTTCTCCTAAAATAAAACCGAAAAAAGATTAAATGAAATTACTTCCCTTCATTGTTCCGTACGATTGTTATTTACACAGATTTAAACAATACAATTCCTGCCTGAACAATTTATCCTACTGTACTAAATTGTAACGAACTTATAGGCGAAAAGTATAGGTGAGTAAAATGAGCATGAGTTTTTTAAAATATCATATTTTTTGAACGCCAGTTGACATGAATTAGCTTCTTTTTTTGATAGTAATTTTTTCCCAGTAATTGCCGTCAGACAAAGTTCTTCAGTAACTTTGTGGTAGCTGTGAGGAATTTCTTAACCGAATGCTCGTCCTGACATCAGACCAATGGCTTATTCTTTTGCAAAGTTTCCAAGTCTTTTTGTCCCCATGGGGAATCGAACCCGGGCCTTTTAGTTACAGTGTAACCGCACAAAGCGTTAAACCACGGCTTCTCCTCAACAGACACGAGTTTATATCAGGCAAACTAATTTTTCCATTTTCTACTTGAGAAATACAAAATTATTGTTCCTTTAACCTTAAATAAAGAAGCAAGGGCCTTCAAACCGCAAGCATAGGTACCCAATGTAGACAATGAAACAAAAATGGAGAAAATAGGGGAACAAGAATTGCGCGTATACAAATTAAAACGTATCTAAAATTGACGTTTTATTTTAAAAAAAGCATGTAATTTGTATAAATTTTCTCTTTCAATATGTTTATTTTATATTCTTCGTGAAATAAGGAAATTTGTTGTCGGTGACCTACAAGACAAAATTGATGACAATTACAGGTACTGTATCAGTTGGAGTTGTCTCTCGGTCACCTACAAGATGAAGTGATTCAACAGTGGTAAAAACCAAAAACTGTTTTTAAATTTACACTCTCCTGGAGCATTTAAATGTACATCAACAATAAAGCATGGGCTTGACCAAGTGCTTTTTTCAACTCGAAGCCCTGCTAGGAACGGGGTTAACTACGGTTGTGCTTACTTTGCTTGATGCGCAACAACTCCAAGCGGGCCATGAAAGTCCAGAGATTCACAGATACAGGAACAAAATACATACTGTGTGCAGGCATTTAATAAACCACACAGGGGTTATTGTTACTTAGCAGAAATACGGATCAATTTACAATTTGAGTAAAGGTGTTTGTTCATAATTAATCACCAATTCATCAAGGTGGAGGTTCTTCGGTCAAATTCGGTCTGGAAATCTGGTGACAATCGTCCATCTTCATTTACGTATTGAGTTTTAACATATCATAAGAGAGAAATGATATATATATATATATATATATATATATATATATATATATATAGATAGATAGACAGATGGATGGAAAAATTGATAGAGAGAAAGAGAGAAAGAGAGAGAGAGAGAGAGAGAGAGAAAGAGAGAGAGAGAGAGAGAAAGAGAGAGAGAGAGAGAGAGAGAGAGAGAGAGAGAGAGAGAGAGAGAGAGAGAGAGGCAGATGGACAAAGACAGACAGGGAAAGATAGAAAGGTAGACAGACTAAGGGAGAAAAGAAAGGCGGGAGGAGAGGAGATGAGAGGGAAATAGTTAAAAGAGAAAAAGCTCCAACTACATACAAAATCTAATATGTTAATATTTTTAATACACATATTTTTAGACTTGTCAGTAACCAATGAAACATTGTGGAAGAATGAGGAATGAAACTTCAAGCAAGCAATCTTTAAGTACTTACGAGGCCGCGGTGCAAGTATGCTCATATATTCATAGTACTTTTGTCTTATTTTAAGTGGAGATACATTTGGAGAAATTTTGTCAAGGTTAAATCTATTTAATTTCTATTTCATTTGTTTATTGATTTACTTGTTACTTATTTACTTGCTTTGAAAACAAAATTTGGTACAAGTTGTCCCACTAAATCTATCATAACAAATTATTAAGTAATCAGTATGTTCTCTAATCTCAAATCATGTTTCTGTTTTCAGCCTTACTCTTCTAGCTGTATTTGTTAGTCTGTATTAGCACTTCTGTCTTTGTAGATAGCTAAAACTCAAAAGTTGTTTGGTTTTTTTGTGTGTTTTTTAGATATTGTAATTGCCTGAAGATGACAGTTATGTCGAAAAATTTTGCAACAAACTAAACCTTGTTGGGTCTATTTATTTATAAAAAGTTATTTCTTTCCGACATCTATGCTGTTCGTACACTCTTAAGGACTGGAAACGAGTGTAGACTTGGGCCTCCCAAAACAAATGCTTTTTTTTTCTAGCTGAAACAAGGTCCGAAATATAATGGCAGACGAATATCTTGATTAAATGATACCATCAAATGACTCTTTAAATAATTGAAAGTCCCCGTCAATGGATGCAGCCTGTGGGGCTGAAGTGAAACAAATGGCGATAGATGAAAAGATAGAATATTCGGTTGAACATGTAGGGCAGCACTGCCTTGTGATGTACCAAGTAGTTTCTTTCCTTTCAAAAAAGTCGATTAATGATAAATATGTGTAATTCATAATTCATCTAAACAAACAAAAAAGACAAATCAAGAGGTAAAGAAATATCCAATTTTCATTTAGTATAGAGGAAAGTGCACATAAGATTTTGCTCGAAAGTTATATCAAATCGATGCTCAAAGCACTGCCATAATGACTCTAAGAAAGATGATCCGGAGTGGAGTAGTTTTTAAACTTACATGTCCATCCTGTGATGCATGCTATGTTGGGCAAACAACCCGACATAGGCTAACTCGCTTCCGTGAACAAACAAGAAATCAAGGACCAATGAGAAAACATCTTGAAAAATGTGATACCATCTTGAATGAGGATAATGCAGATTTCCTAACTTCTACTTCTAGAGGTGAATTCTATCTTATGACTCTAGAGGCACTATGGATCAGACTTAAACCTCCAAATTAACACCAAAGATGAATACAGAAGCAGGACATTGACAATAAAGTTGTTGTCAGTGTTTTCCTGATCACTTATCATTATTTTCTGTAAAACATCACAATATTTTGTAAATATGTATATAACTTAAGTTGTATTTTATTATATTTTGTGGAAAAACGTCTGCAGATATCTGTAATGATGAAAATATTCAAAAAACGATTCGTTGACTCCTATTTATATCAATAATTCACAGTCATTTAAAAAATAATTTTAAATGGAGCACAATACAGTAACAATACAGCTTTAAAACACTGTACAATCACTTTTTACCATATCATTAAAAAAACATAAAAACACAAATATGAACGACTGCGTACAAAGTACGAAAATACAACTTTTAATACGTTTCCCTAATAATCTTGAAAATTCTGAATTTTATGGACTCAGAGGAAGCCATGGATGCAAGTGCTTTATCATGTCATGAGTCGTAAGATTTTTCTGAGCTACGTTTCGATAAATACTTCTTCCATCGTCAGGCTCAACGATGGGAGAGCCTGACGATGAGAGAAGTATTTCTCGAAACGTAGCTCAGAAAAATCTTACGACTCATGACATCATAAAGCTCTTACACCTGCAAATCTAATATCTGTCATTCTTTCGATACAGGTCAATCGACAGTTACAAAACTGGAATTTACTAAATGTTCTCAAAGTTCTCTATGATAAATCCCAAATATGATGGTAAGGATAGAAACGAAGCTTGATTTTTTAAGAGGGTAATAACTGACCATATAAAATGTCTATTTATTTTGTCACTTTGTGAAACAATTGAAAGAACAAAAATTACAGTAAAAATGTGTTCTTTTCCTCCCATGAAACAGACTAACGGAGAAAGAACAAAACTTTCCTGGTTCATTATTGGTCTTCAAATGAATAAGTTTCAACAAGAAATAAGATTTCAAAATGTGTAACGGTTAGTAACTATAGGACAAATTCAAAAAAGCTTTATAAACTGGGGACAAAAAGCCAAGGAGTCATACCTTCCATTGGGAAGATAAAATAAGAGATGAAAGGAAATTCTGTGGTCTTTTATTTGTCAATGCTTGACATAAAAGTCGTCCTAAACATGTTTGTACAGGAATTGTGTTAATCAAAAATAAAGTTTTACGTGAAGTTTATCGGTTCAACTGACTCTATTTCAAATCACTGACCCCCCCAAATTCCTTTCTTTTCCAAACAGTTTCCATTTAATTCCAATTACTGCAGATGCAGGGCCTAACACAGTGATTCTTCAAACTTTCTCTATCTTTCATTACTCAGCATAATTTTTCTATTTTGTCTCTACAGAGAATCGACTACAAATAAGAAAAGAAGACTACTCCACAATACTTCTTCTTCGTCGTCTTTCGGCTATATCCCGTTAGGGATCGCTACAGCAGACCAGTCGTCTCCAGCCTGTTCTATTTGTCACATCAGCATCCCTTGCACCAACAGCCTCCATATCTCTGCCTCCCTCTTCGCCCTCTACCGGGTACTTTACAACTCAGTACCCTCCTTCCTACATAATCTACATCGTGCCTTGCAATGTGCCCGTACCAGCGAAGTCTTGACCCCCACTAAGTCTCCTGATTTGGGATATTTCTCGGATGAGGTCGTCAGGAATTCTGTCGCGTCACACCCAGTGACCACCTCATCATGCGGATTTCAGGCACTTCTTTCTACACTTCAAGAACTACTCAGGGGCGCGAAAAGCAGTAGAGGGTAGCTGCTCTTTCTACCTTTTTGCCATTGGGAGGGGGGGGTTTAGGGAATTAATGCTTAGGCAAATATTACAATCTTATTATTCTAAAAAAGCCTGGTAAATAAAAAGGCAATCAGACGGTTGATTCATTTATTAAAAAGCTTCATCAAAGGCCAAGCATTGATTGTTATGGGTACAGTAGGTTAATTGATGTCTTTTAGATTCTGAGATATGTTCCTAATACCTAAAATCGAATGATATAGACTTCGTCTTGTGTTAATGTTTACCTGTCCAAAGATTACCATATTACCATGGAAGTCACAAATTACAATAACAACAATGACAATAAAAATAACCATGATTAATAATTAATTCATTATTGGATAATATAGCTATGGTAAAAATATTATATAATGGCATAGAACAATAATAATGATAATTATAACATTTATTATTATTATTATTATTTATTATTATTATTATTATTATTTTCTTTAATTTGGTATTTTGAGAGCTTCTTAAACTCTTTCGCGGATACATTTTTGCCCATTAAACTATCATATCCATCATCATGCAAGTCATGGGTGAAAAACCCACATTCAACACCCAGCAACAAGCCAGGCAAGTTGAATATAGGCACATGTACTGTAGCCAAAAGAATGAGATGAAATAGAAAACCAAATAAAAATAGCAACATCACTTCAATCTTGCAAGGACCCTCTCACAATCAGTGAGGTAAGGCACACTGCTCAAGCGGTTATTGTTGTATGACAACAACTCATGCCTACAGCACTTGCACTCCTGGTCTGATAGCTAACAATACTTACTACGACTTTTAAATGACCAATCGATCTCACAAATCCGAGCTTCTATCTGTTTTACTAAACCTCCTTAAACAAATTGATTCTTTACCTATTCACCCAAAACACAAACTGCGCCTCTATAGTGAATTTTCCCTGCCAAAGATTTCCTGGCACCTTACTGTTTCAAATATTTTTAAAACTTGGGTAGCAGATCTCGACAACCTGGTCTCTAAATATATACGCCAGTGGCTTGATCTACCTATAATTGCCACTCTTAGCTCTATTATTCTTTCCAAAAATCAGTTTGGAGTCGACTTGCAGCTACCTACCACAAAACTCCTACATTGCCAAACTGTCACCCGTAACGCTCTTAAGTCCTCACCAAATCATAATATCCAAACATTGTGGAAAAATACAAGCAATGGTACTAATATACAACCTGATATTTATAAAAACACAAAATAAGTTTTGAAAGCTGTGCAGAAAGAGCACAAGGAGCGTTTACAAAGTCATCTTACTACTCAAGGTACTATTCTCTCATTTCTGTTTGACAACGCAACATCAAAATATAACAAGTTTTGGTCTGAAGTTCAAAAAAAGCTGCCCAAAAATATATTCAGTTTTACCATTCGTTATTTGAACAACGCCCTTACAACTCGCAAAAATCTATCCAAATGGAAACTCAGTCTATCTTCTTGCTCTTCCTGCTTTGAACCAAAAACCCTTCTTCATGTTGTTGCGGGCTGCAAAACGTACCTTCAGGAAGGTCGACATACTTGGCGACACAACTCAGCATTACAGTTTTTAGCAGGTTCTCTCAAATCTCTCGAAATTTGTCAAATATATGCTGATATTTGTGGATTATTATCGCCATTTATTATAACTGGAGATACCTTTCGACCTGATTTGCTGTTAGTTACTCCACAAAGACAGTTATAAGTACTTGAATTGACAGTGGGGTATGAAACAAACCTGGATAAAAATGCTTCTCGCAAATATGAAAAATATCGTTCTTTGATACGTGATTTGCATTCCAGCTTTTCGAAAGTCAGCTTCGTAAATCTTTCCATTAGCTCTTTAGGTATATTCGGTCAATCTTTTATTACTTTCAGTGAAATGTGCAACGGTTTGAACATCGACCACAAACACGAACGCTTTCTTTCAACCAAACTTTCTAATATAATCATTCGCACCACATACTACATATTCTGTCGTAGAAACCAACCATGGACAAACCCTGAATTATTGTCGTTTTATTAATTTTGTTAGTACTTTGTTTAATTTTGTTAAATAGGCAAGCCAATGCAAACTACCTTGATTAGTGAGGTTTGTAATTGTATGTGTTTGGATGAAAAAATAAAGAGCTTCCATTATTATTGGTATTATAATATTGGATAATAATAGTAATAATAGTATTAATAGTAATACCCCTAGTTGGAAAACTTTTCCTTTGTTTCCTTCTTATCAGTCAGTAACTTCTGACTTACCTGGAGATCAAGTCAGAACTTTGGGATCAGGTCTATTATGATGGTACATGAGCAAGAGCTAATCTAGACAGCTCAGTTAAGGCTTTATTCACTAGTTAAGGCCAAGTGATACATTTGAGTATATGGTATTTTTGAGGGTGGAGGTGAATCAAGGAACGACCAGCCCAAAATGGATACTGCTAGAATACTTGGGAAAAGTAAAGGCGTCATCCAATAAAACACCTATTAATACATATCTTTACTCTTTACCAAAGCCCGGAAATCATTTGCAGTTCTGCGACTTCTCATTTAACCTAGCTGTTTAATCTACACCTTTCCTGCACATCTAATCTTTGCAGTGAGTTTGAATATTTGTTATGTGCGAATTATTTAAAACGAAAGCAATCCCCATTAAATTTGCCCCCCACCCCCTCCAAAAAAACATTAGATGATATTCTACAATTTTGTATAGATGCAATCCACTTTATATCAGAAAAAGAGAAACGAGTTTTGCCCTCAATAAGCTACAGGGCCTTGGAAATATAGTAAAAACAGATGAATGCACCAGTTACAATAACATTTTGATAAACAAATTATTGCTAGTAAAATCCAAGAAAACCAATTTTACCGGCCTTTGATATTTAAAGCTTCAATTAAACAAACCAAGAGAGAAAAACAAGTACCAGGCAGCAAGATTGCAGAAGGAGAAGCAGAGAGGCAAAGTTTGACGTAGGTCCAAAGAAAAAGAAACATTAATAAAAAATATAAAATATTTTAATAATCAATAAAAACGCTTGATGCCTACCCTCATAGCTTTGTCAGATGCACGTTTAGCTTGTAAAAAGAGCTCTGGTGACAATTCTTGATTCCTAAGTGGCATAACCTGACTTGGATAGGTTTGAGTCCTGACTCGCTGTGCTTTGTTTCCTCTCTCATGTCCTTTATCGTCCTCGTTCGAAGAAGTAACCCCCTGATAGAACTCTTTTGCTCTTTTTCTATCTTCAGAGCAATTAAGTTTCAATGATTGAGATGAATATTTAATTTCGTTGGATAAAATGCAAGTGTGTTGCTGGGCCTGTTGTTGTGCATTCGGGTCTTTATTGGACATAGGGCATTCCAAGGATTTTGTTGTTTTTTCCGTAGCATTTTCTGATGGTAGAGTGCACTTATTATAAACTTTTGACAGTTTTTTACGCTTGATACCTTCATCTTTCTCATAACCGAATCTCAAGGAGGCAGGCAATGAGCGCCTTTCTTTCAATAAAGGGTAACAATTATCATTTTTAACTTTTAATGGATGAATTTCTTCAACATCTTTTCTCTTCTTTTTCTTGCTTTGAGCAGCAGGTTTTACTGCCTGTGCTGGCTTAGGCATGTCTTCAACAGCCAAAATATTGTCTTCCTTATCATCATCAGGTGTTACCTAATAAAGAGTAAACAAATATTTGGTTAAGTACTATTTAAAACTATAAATGAGGGTCAATACAAATGGCAAATTAGAGAAAAAACGTTACAGGTTTGCTTTGTCGATTTGTTCCAATTTAAGGTTGTGTAAAGAAACCAAACATGCTGATATACTAACTTTATCGGGAAAAGGCACACCGATTAGGAAAACGAAAATAGAATTGTCACAGACGGAAAAGAGCCACAAACCACATCAGCGAGAAACTAAAGATCGACTTGGAAAATGAAAACAGAATTCACACTGATTTTTTTTGAAAAATGACATTTTGGAGTAAATTTAAGACAAAAGTTCGTACGATCGAATGGCAAAGGGAAAAGAGTTACAAAGTATACTAACGACGAACGAAAGTGGGTGAGACCGACCGACTTGGAAAATGAAAATAGAATTCACACTGATTTTTTAGACAATTATATTTTGCAGGAAATTTAACGACAAAAGTTCGTACATAGAATCCGATCCGATGGTAAAGGGAAAAGAGTTGCAAATTACACTACTGATGGACTAAAGTGGGCGAAGCAGACCGACTTGGTAGATGAAAATAGAATTCACACAGGTTTTTATACAATAATTTGCATGAAATTTAACGACAAAAATTCATTCATTGAACCCGATCGAATGAAAAAGGGAAAACAGTTGCAAATTACACAAGGTACGAATTAAAGTGAGCGAGACAGACCAAACGTGGAAAATATAACAATCCTAGCTATCATGCGGGACTCCAATTGTGGATCTTGAATTCAAAAAGTAATAGTTTAATATGTGAAAACATTGCATTGGATAGTGTTTGCTGGTCAGTACACAAATTAGAAATTCAGGAGTACATAAATGAGGCACTCCAAGCCCTAAAAAATGCAGTTCCTATACAAGAATAAATATTTTATAAAGGGACGAGGGTTTCTAGTTAGAAATGGAGTTCATCAGTGATTTACATTAAGTCCCATATTGTTCTTTATGATATTTAAATAATCTCATAAATTTGAATTGGGGCTTCACAACAGTTTTTCTATTCTTGATGATCTGGTCCTAATTGCCGAGAGTATTGACGAACTCATTAAAAGCACACAATTATTTTCTTTTTTTGCAAAGTTTCTAGCAGATGGGTTTAAAGAAGATCTAACATTTTTACAACTAAAATATTAAAAGAGCTTTATGCATAGGAAGTATTTGCTACATCCCACCATCTACCAGATGACAGCAGGGGTAATGATTGTCTTTTAATAATGTCTTTTAATTACATAGAGAAACAGAATGCCATATGGATTGCACACGTGGTATGAGCATCGAATGAATGAGTCAAAGTGACTCATGTTTGTGGATGAGAAATACACAAAAGTCGGGTACCATCATAAAACAGTGTATGAGCAAGTGATAAGTAAGGCCCAAGAAGAAGAGGGCTTATCAGTGGAAACCTTTCTCAGGAACTGCATGAAGAGAAAGACTGTTGTTGGTCAATCAACTTAATTGGAGTTGGTGCCTTCGGTGTTGTACTGGCTTAATAGGCAAAGACTTATGTATGTAACAGTACTTGAAAAGTTCTGTTATTCTAGAAAATATTCAACACTGAAGAAAATGTAGCTACTGTGGCCTAAAATTTGGACTGTGTGGTCAAAATTTATTGAGTTCCTGCTATTTCCCACATTTCAATAGTTGACTTTGCAGACAAAAGATAAATATTGACAGGCATGCTAGAAGTGTATCCTTGTTATATGATAGCTAGACTTGGACAGTAAAGAAAGAGGAACTTTTCAGACTAGCTAAAAATATGACATAAGAATGATACAATGGATTTACAACCTTTCACCATCCAAGACAAAAAGAAATATGGAAGATAAAGTTCAAGCCACATGGCCCTAAGGTCATTCTCAATTACTTGTTTCCAAGTCATATGTTTTTGAACTGAGCAGGGTCCTTTACTCATGTCCCTACACCTATTCACTGGGCAATTGTAAATTGTCCATTCAACATATTTAACCCATTTCACTCTCTTTCTTTTCCTGCAAAACCTGAACATAGGTGAGAAGCAGGTGTTACCTAAAATACTGTGGGATTAACACATCAAGACAACCCTATCATTTGCAAAGAATTGGATTACTTAGTTGATTGCATCTTCCTACAGACTGCATGTCCCTCCTCTCGCAGAAAAAAATTAGACGGAAGACTAATGTCATTAAGGATTAAAAACAATTCTAAATTTTAGCTTAGCACTTGTAGAAAATCCTTGTGTTAAAAACTTCTTTATTATTAAAAACAATTATAAGTTGATGACATTAACAAAAAATGGGAAATGCTCAGAGTAAACTAACAGAAGGCCATAGAAATTGTGCTTCTTTCCATCTAATTTTACTATTTACTATAATATTACTATTATTATTATATATTATTATATTATATCATATTATTTTATATTATATATTATTTTATATATATTATTCACTATGATATACTATTATATATTATTAAATTATAAACAGAAATATATTTAGCTAAAGGTATATAGATATTTTATCACTCTCAATGGCTTTCATTCCAAAACTCCACAACTTACCTCTGATACAACTTCCTTTTTGCAGGATGATTCAATGTTAGCATTAACTTTATCAAGTGATTTTTCTTGCTGTTTGTATAGGGAAAAAATTAAATGCTGCTAAATCAATTAAATGAACAATAAAGCATTCTATTTACATTTAATTTTGAAGAATTTTTATTTCCAAGTAGACACAAGATTACCTATTATAGGCCTGCAGTTATATTCCACATTTATTGGAATTTATTAGAAATCCAGTATATCAAACTAAAGGCCCTTGAAACACTTTCTCTAAGAAACAGATTAAGAACTAACAACATAAAATTAACCATCAATGTGAGGGATATCTTCAACTCAACATCCCAACTTTTCTCTGTGTGGTCTTGTGATTGTATACACATTCACAAGATCATCTCTGCTTGGGTTCATTTGTTATGAGGCAAATGCCAACCATTTGAATTTCTTTCAAAACACTGAGCAATTACTATCTATGAAATGTTTTTCTCTTAGTGGAAAGAAAGCCATTCTAATATAAAGTGCTTGTTGAAGTGTGACATTCCAAAAACTCTTTTGATGTATTTATTCCTGTTCCATTCCTGACCCCCATAATACAGAGCTTTGGACAGTGCTAATCTTTTCCCTTTGAATAGGCTTTGGTCACCATTGCTACACTTTTATCTTTACCTAATATCCTGGCATGATACCACACTTACATCTCTCATGACATCAGAAAGTCACTAGGGTACTTGGCTGATTTCACTTACCATTTATTTCAAAACACTGAGCAATCACTATCTATAAAATGTTTTTCTTTTAGTCGAAAGAAAGCCATTGCAATATAAAGTGCTTGTTGAAGTGTGACATTCCAAAAACACCTTTGACATATTTATTCTGGTTCCATTCCTAACCTCCATAATACAGAGCTTTGGACAGTGCTAATCTTTTCCCTTTGAATAGGCTTTGGTCACCATTGCTACACTTCTATCTATATATAATATCCTAGCATAATACCACACTTACATCTCTCATGATGTCAGAAAGTCACTAGGGTACTTGGCTGACTACACTTATCATTTATTTCAAAACACTGAGCAATTACTATTTATGAAATGTATTTCTCTTAGTGGAAAGAAAGCCATTGCATATTCAGTGTGTGATTTATCACCATAATCAGGAATTCTGAAACAAACAAACAGGTGCCACTAATGCTAGAAACAGTCACAAATTCTGTATAATTTTTCACATATAGCCCTGCCTAACATGCTGTGTTGATACAATATAACATACACTGTGGTGTTTTAAGATTATTCTCTATGCATTCTGAGCAGGTTGATGACTTTACCATCCCTTATCTGTGTAGTTTTGTCACTGTGTCCATGTCTGACCAGCAAAGTATTTGCAGTGATGCATCATATATATTGGTCATATGAGGAACCTTAAAATTATTTGAATTGAGTCATCTACCATCTCACAAACTCTTGGTATACTATTTTTCAGTAATGCTATCAGTGTTGGAGAAAAAATTGAGGTAAGGGGAGGATAAAATTATTTCCTGAAAAATAAATGAGAAAAACTCAGCACTCATTGCACAGCTCTTTAAAAAGAGCAAGCAGGTAGGTTGTCCATGCTCTCCTGTGGGGGTGGGTGGGGGTGAAGCAAGCCTTAACAGATAAAGTTCTCTAAAAAAACTAATGCAAAATAGGACAAAATATTCTCTATTTTCTTAGATTGGTTTAACTTAATAATGAATATGATATTTGAGGTCTTCAAGAATTTCACAAGAACTAGGTTTTGTCATCTAGATAATTTTTTTTCAAAGGTTATTTTTAGGGACTCAATATAAGATTGCTTTACTTAGGAAAGTTCTGCTGTCCACATGCATTTCCTTCAAAGATCCAGGGGAGTTATTGATAAGCATAGAGCAAGCATAGGTTTTATTGCCCCAGAGATAACTTTGTAGCTTCATTCAGCTGGACTTCAACTTTTAAGACAAAAACACTCTGAGGGCAAACTTAGCTACAGTACTTTTTTGTATTTCATTTTACTGGTACTATACAAATCTGAATCAAAAGCAAAGGTTTTTAGGGCAGAATTGAGAATCAGAGAATAAAGAGCTCAATACTTGGCTATGAAGCAACAACATTTTTTTAAGGTAGATAAAAAGATACTGGAGTGTGGTTTTAGCTCAGAGTGTGAATAAGAGTTTACGGGCTTTCAATTCTATATTTACTTAACTTGTTCAATTCCTATTCCAGTTGATTAACAGAAGTTTCTAGATTAAACAATATACAGCTTCTTGATAGTGGTAGTTTTTAAACATTGCTATATTAATGAAATTTAGTTTTAAAACACAACAGTTAATTTTCTGTCATAAACTGTAGCTTCACATTATACTAAGTAGAAACACCACAAAGTTACAATGTTGAAAGCTGTACACAACATTTAAATTGTAAGATTTTTTTAATGGTAAAGAGCCAAATGGGCTCTTAACCAGAAAACCACTAGATGTATGTAAAGCACTGTAAAGATCTAACAAGGGAAAAAAACTAACAAAAAAAGACAAGAGAGCAGCAAAACAAGAGAAATGTTAGCACAGTGGTAAAAAAAAATGCATTTAAACCATTGGTCTAAAACAGCAAATTAGGAGCAATAGAATGTTATGCCCATCTTGAGATCAATTACAGAGTAAAGTTCCCTTGAGGGACCTTATTGACTAGTTAAATATACATAGTTTGTTAAAAAAGATTGAAGATTTGAATTCACTGTATTACATTTTGCTTTAGCTGTGTAAACTGTAGAGAGATGTTGATATGTGATAGGAAATATTGTATTCAGCAGTTTTACTGTTTTGTATTTTTACTTTGTAGCCTGAAGATGATGTATTAACTTTGAAATATATTGCAAAATTACATTGTTGGCTTGATTATATATCAATTGTACAAATTGCACAATGTTTATACGAAACAAATTCTCCATGGAATAACCTTTCTGTGTGAGTAAGATATTACACTGCTTTATTGTTAACCCAGCTATCTTGCAGTCAAAGACCACAGTTGGTAATTAATGCTGGGGGTACAAAAGCTGTACATTTCAAATCTCTTAACTCTCAAACTATTTACTATAATTTTATCTAGGTGCCTTCAATCACGAATGCTTCTGGTAATGGATTAGTTCTTGCACTGATTGATCTTGCCTGCCTTTAGGCAAAGGCTATGAGACGCTTTTCTTGTTATATTTTTTCACTGGGATTCCAAAATGAAACTAACAACATATACTAAAATACGTTTTTTTTAAGGCTTAATTTAGAAACATTAAAATAGAACAAAGTTAAATTTAACGCGGCTGCAAAAGTAGGGCTTTGATCCCTGATTCTTGGTTGAAATCAGTGTATTTGACAAATACAGTAGATGAGATGGATTTGGGAAAATACTTACCCGTGTAGCTTGTTCAGTGTCAACAGACGCGTGAATGACCTCAGTACAGTGTCATGTGGATAAATAAACTTTAAGGTATTTGTAACGTTGATGAAAATGAAAAACGCACTGACAGGTGCTTTCAAATTAAAACAGCTTTAATAAGGATATGTTTTTAAAAGTTACTTAATACTAATCGGATACACCCTGCGTTTCCACCACACTAACAACAATAGCAGTATATATATATATATATATATATATATATATATATATATATATATATATATATATATAACGAAATGGTTGACATGGTAATCGACTGATGATCCATAATATCTACTTTATTCTTAGACATTATCATCATCTTAATCATTATTCTTCGTCATCTATCATTTTACATTTTTCATCATGCTTCACCATAGTTCTATCCTTCATACATCATTATTTTTCTTTCTCCTTGCGGATAGTTCATTCGTATGTTTTTTCGTTGTGTTGTCCTTTGTGTTGTGGATTGTTCATGTATAGATTGTCCCATTATTGTCATTTTATCAGCCAGTTCCATCTTTGGCTAAAGTTTTCTGAGTATTTCACACTAATATAATATATATATATATATATATATATATATATAATTAAACAAGAAAGACATTTTGTATGATGGGACAAGCTTTCGTATATTAACTTCGGTAGGTCTGGTCTAGATTTACAATGTAGGCGTACATAAAGCAATCTAAAATTCCACGAGCATAAAAATTACAATGGGGGTTATTTTTTTACAGTCCCTTGATAGAATAAAAAAAATTTAAAATATAATAGAAACAGAAAATGTGTGTATTAAAGTTAAACATAAATGGTAAAAACAATAAAAAATTTTGAGGCCACAGGAGAGTACTAAGTATAAAGTACAAAAATCAAGTTAATAATAAATACTAGATCACACTGAAACATATATATATATATATACATATATATATACATATATATAATAGTAGTAGTTTATGGCCACAATATTGTTAACAGAGTCTACAAATTAAATATTTTAGACCATAGACGTCAATAAGTTTAGGCCAGAAACATGTACTACATGTATCTTGCTATGATTGTATTTCTCTAAATGATGTAGAGAAATACGATCACAGCAAGATAATAGCAGTAACTGAATTCAGTGGGTATCATATCATTTCCAATGCAGCGGCATGGGCTATTGCAAGACCTTATACCTACTACAAGCAACCAGCTCTTGGATTAGTTCACGTATGTAAGTAAGACAAGTTCATGTGCTGTGTTAGCTACATCTTAAACGATAAAAATCAACAAATAATTTACTGTCACTTACCAGCTGTCTTTGCTTGCTCAAATGCTGTTCTTGTCTTCCCCAAAATGTACTATTCAGCCTTCCAGCTATTTTTGAGCTTTGCGTATTAATAGTTGGTTTAAAAGTAAATTCTTGATCGAGTTCTTCAGCTACAACTTGAATTCTACACTCGTATCCTTGTCGTAGTTTTTCAGCGACACTAGCTTTCGATTTAACCAATTTCAAACTCAATGAATTAAGCTTTGGAGTAAATGTAAGCTCACTTTCAAAGCTTAACCTTGGCTTAGGTGTAACAGTTCTCCGATTTTTAGTTTCGTTGTGATATTCCTCTTTAGCAAGTGTATTTATATCAGAGGATGATTTTGATTTAAGCTTTCTGTCTTTCCGTCTATCTTTCTGATCGTGATCCAAAACAGAATAAATATGCTTCGTTGTTAGGTTACTTTTGTGCTCAGTCTTCTGGGCAGGATCTTTGTCTGTAGATACCAGCTGGGTGTTTTGTGCTATTGAACAGGTTACCATTTGCAGTGTTGATTATATTTGACAAAAACAATGAGATAAACTGCCTGTTGTGATGTTACGTTGTTCTTCCAAACAGAGCAAACCATGTTTATAAGCTGGAATGAAGACGTTTCTATGACAACGAAATTAGAACCCAGCTTCTTAATTCTCTCTCTCTCTCTCTCTGTCTCTCTCTGTCTCTCTCTCTCTCTCTCTCTCTCTCTCTCTCTCTCTCTCTCTCTCTCTCCCTCTCTCTCCCTCTCTCTCTNAACATAGCAGTCTAATATTCTCCTCGTTGTAGGCATTGTTAGGTTTCCGCTGACAAGAATTGATTTAAGTCTCTGGAAAACTTCTTTTGCCATGGAAACACGGGATTTTATCTCACTCTCACATCGACCGTCCTCAGAGTTGGGTATCTAAATCCAGTTAATTTATAATCATTCATCATCATCATATTCGGTTTAACGTCCCTTTTACACGCTAGCATGTGTTGGACGCTTTGTTGAAATTAACTTCCAAGCTATCCTATCCTTCACCAGATCTCTGCTGACATTTTTTTGTTTGAGCTTCACCCTTATCACTTCCTCCTATGTTTTCTTCGGTCTTCCTCTGCCAGTGGTTCCTGTCACCTTGATTGTTCTGCATCTACTTGCCCAAGCATTTTTGTCCATTCTCTCCACATGACCAAACCAACAAAGCCTCCTATTCTGCACACAGCTGCCAATACTGTCCAGATTAAATCTCCTTCTGAGTTCATTAGAATTGAGCCTGTCCTTCAGACCTACGTTGGACATCCATCTTATAATTCTCATGTCAATTCTCTCTATGCCGCTGACATCTTCAGCTTTCACTGGCCAAGTTTCACTGCCATACATCACTGTGCTACATACACATGTCTGGTACACTCTACCTTTGGTAGGTAATGGTAGAGCTCTGCTGATTAAGAATGGCATCAGCTCCCAGAACTTACTCCATCTACTGTTAACCCTTGCTGTTACACTTGCACCAGCTCCTCCCTCAGCTCCAAGGATGTCACCAAAGTAGCAAAACTTCTGGACAACTTCAATTTCCTCACCTTTCAAATGCACTTTCCATAGGTCTAAGTCACAGGTTGCCTCTCCTTGTGTGCACCTCTTGCAGCTAAAATAGTTACTTTCTGTCAGTTTGCCCTTTATTCCACTGCACCGTTTATGCACCCAGTGCTCGGAAGTACTACAATAAATTGAGTTGCTCCCAACTACCTTCCCACAGACTGAACAAGAAAACATTCCTTTCTCTAATGGGTTTCCTAAATTGCGAGCACTGACCATCACTTTTGTCTTTCCCATTACCGTAATTATTCGATTTACCGCACCCTACTCGAATAAGCGCACCCTTAGGAACCCCCAAAAAGTTAATAAGCGCACCCTTTTTGGCAGATTTCCTTTTCAACAACCACACCCTTTTTCAAAGTAAAAAACTTAAGGTCAAGAATAAAATCACTAAAAACATATATTTTTAGTGAGTATATTCTATTTTGTTTTTAACATCATGAGCTTAAATCACAATGTTCATATGGTTACAGATATCTTTGTATTTGTCAATTTCACTTTTGAACTTGATGAATGTCGACGTTGATATTTTAGATATTTAGTCCTTTGTAAGTTTACTTCGTACTGTTTGTACTGATAAGAATAGTTTTTATATTTAGTCCTTTATAAGTTGACTGACTTTTCCAATAAGCTCACCCTTTTGAATCCCCTGAATTTTTTAAGCGCACCGTGCGCTTAATCGAATAATTACCGTATCTATTATTACACTGGTAATTAAAAGCACAGGCAGATTCTATACCGCATCTAATAAGAAAGCTGGTTATTACCAATAGCCAAAAGTTCCTCATAATTCCCCTCACATTTTAGTATTCTAATAATTTTCTTATCATTCTAGCTGTCCGTAGTATAGTAGTTTTTTGAAGAGGATATGCCTCTAGTACGTTAATTTATTCCGTCTAAAGAGAAGAGGTCAATAAAAAAAATCGCATGAAGCATTTAAATAATAACAGCTGGGTCTTAAATTGAAGCACACCGCTGCGACAAATTTGGGCCCATCACAAAAAATGTTGACTGTTTCTACAGAAAAGGTGAGAAGAAGCATCCAATTAAAGGTGGATTTGGTGAATTAATTGGGCAGTAGTTCAACAACAATGCAACTCATTGGCGACTGATTATGCAGGAACACACCTAGCTTGTCAACAAGACTTCAAGGAAGCCGCCTCAAACTGAAAAGCCTTACTTAAGGGGCCGAAATACTCTGCCACACTCCCTTTTGCAGGTGATTGAGGTGATTTGGCTAATCTTGTCTGATGACTGATTCAAAACACTGCACAAGACTGGTCGTCGAATGAGATCAATTTCATCAGAAACAACAATAGATGCTGAAGACCAAGCTGTAATACTGAGGAGTAAATACAATCATCCTGCAAACCAGTGGGCTGGAATCATCCAAACAAATTGTCAATGAAGTTTCAGTCGACAGGGATGTTTTAGTTGATAACTTAACGTAGAGAGAGCATACCAGCTCCTTTGCATCATTGTCGTATTTTCTTTGCTATGAAGGTGAATCAGTTTATTTTACAAGCTTGCCAGTAAAGGTAACCAAGTGTTTCAGTAATTTTGCGACTATTTTGAATCCTATATATTCACGTAGAAACATCAGCAGCGCCCTGACTCGTTTTTTGAGGTAATTTTGTCTAAATGTCTTTATTAGTGAGTTCATCTGGATTCTGATTATTTCTTTGATCACTTTCATCTTTAACTGCATTGATATTTTTGAATGGATTGTTCAAGTCGCCAACAGGTTCAGAGTCAGATGAAATGTATGCAGTAATGAAGACTTTATTTCTGTCAACCTTTCACAAAGTCAAAATAAGGACTACTATTATCAGCAACTAAGAGATAATTGGAGATTTCGTTGCGAAAAAATACAATTGGAACTGTAGCACTTTAGATGTACTTTAGAATTTTTTCGAGCTTATTCGAAGTCACAATTCGAGAAACCAAACGAGCATACAAAGAGTTGCATTAGCAAACAGAACCCTCTATCAATCAATTTCTTTGTGGTACCGTAATAAGATACCTTTTATTTTGGTTGGGAGCTTCTGTGCCGGTACTTGAATAAAGAAATACACAAGAGCGAGACAAGACAATCTGAGTGGCATTTAAAATATCGCTTGACCTATGTTTAGTGTTAGTACAATCGACCGCCCTCGAAAAATATCTTTCAACCAAAGTGAACCTCATTTTAACTGCAATAATTAACTTTTTTAGCGCTCGCTTATTTAACAGTGCCTTTCGTCGATTCCTACTTTTCTAAAGATGTCTTTAGGAAGACTAGTGTCTCTTTCATACATTAAATTAAGGACTTCCAGTGCCGGTTTTTCTTTGTGGCGAGTCCCCTGGGTGACTGATGGGAAAACTACTTCAAATGTAGGAGGACTGTTCGGAATAATCAATAAAGAGCGGTAATTTACATACTGATGAGAGATGAGCCATAAAGGAGTCCCACCACCAAAAAATTTACAAAGCAGCAGAAAAGAGAATGACCCAAAGAAACATGGAGGAAGGCTTTGACAAAAAATCCGAGCAAACTGGGGAGACGTGAGCCTCAGCAAAGAGAGACTCAGCCAACAAAGTGAGATGATGAAGTTTGCTATCCAGTCTACGCTCCACTGGTGCCAAAAAGAACTAAATAAGTAAATAAATTTCTACGGAATTACTAAAATGCAACCGAGTATAAGAAATAAGAATACCTAAAACTTTTTAATGTTTGGATACAACTGCATATTATGGTAGTGAGATCATGATTTGGTCGTTTGATTGGTCTAACGATATACATTTATAATATGTTATATATACCATGTAACATGTATATATAATATGTATCTATTTTATCATTGCATCGTGTTATACAAAGCAATGTAGAAAAAGAATTAAACAGTTATCTTCAGGCATTTTAGGACTACCTTGGACTGAAGCGACATAATGTCAAAGGTATTTCATGGTTTGAATATTACCAACGTCTCAGTATGAGTTGTGCGTGTATCTCTATCACAACACATTACCTCAGATACGAAAGCTTTTTATAGCGCTTTATTGAGTGGGACATATATAGTTTGCTTGCGTTGTGATGTGCCGTTAAGAAAGCATTTCCTTGATGGTTGTACTGCTGAGTACTAGATTCCTGATATTCCAGATATTTCGGACCATTTTTAGAGCCCTTTTTGAGGTGATGGTTTCTTCAAATTCCCCTACTGTAATAAAGATAGTTCTACAGTCAACACATATTACAACCTGTTCATGGTTATGTGAAAATATTTTTCGATTTGTTTACTGTTTGTCCTTTTATTTACCTTAGAAGTTCTGGTTTTATTGCATAAGCTTGTGACATAGCATCGCTGTTGGAATTTTGAAATTTGCGAAGTTTTTTCTATATTGCAGCTGTACATTATCTCAGAAAAAAAGCATAGATGATGATTCAGCCTTCTTATGGTTTCACTCTTGTATTTAGTAAGTCTGTTGTAAAAGCTCTTTGTGCAAAAGAAAGGTTGTTTCACTACTTCATCAGTGGCCGTGACTATGCTACACTACCTGACATGGCAAGCTCCCTCCCATCAATTCCCGTCCTAAGCAATGTCAAACACGTTTATCTGTCCATCGGTATCGTGGCAGAAACAATGTCATATCAATCTTATACTATCAAAAGCCTAAATCAGTAGGAAACTGAGGATTCTTGACCCATTGACTGGAGACACTGTCATTCTAGCAGATAATCCATTAGCTATGATGACTGATCATGAATGCTGGAGAAAAGCTTTGCTTAGAGTCTCGCCAAAGGGCGAGGAGTAAGTGGTAGTAGTAGCAGTAGTAGTATTACTAACTACAGGGGAAGAGCAAAGGAAGCAAAAGAAAAAAAGTACTTATTTATTAATATGAGGAGTTGAAAATATTTTATAGCTGTTGCATTGTGTAAGGCGTTTTAGAATTGTAGCGTAACCACTTAAGATATGAACGTGAGTATTTGCAGTTTCATATTACTTCAAAAGGAAATTTTAGTTGTATATCTAATGTGTTAAGTAGCAACTAACTCATAATTCTGGGAATTTACATGGAATGCCAAAAAACTTTCAGGTTCTGGGATATAAATTCTAAATTACTAATAGTGCCAAGATATCATAGCCATTTTCCGTGCTGTTGTTCCGTGATAAATTAAGATATATGCACATCAGTGAAGCCAAGAAAAAAATTTACAATTTAAACATACTTTTATTACCAGAAACTAAAAATTGTGCTAAGGAAAAATACCCAGACGTTACATTGCTTACTGATGAAAGGGTTTGTTAAAAGTGCTTCTATTTTTTATCCCCTTTTCTTTGTTATTGCCTTAAGATTTGTTTCTTACAATACTCTTGGTTGTTTTCTGTTGTTGTTTTTTTCCCGCTTATTACTTATAGCTTTTCTTACTCCACTGTGTATGATAAAATCTTTGCTTTACTCTTCCCCGACGTCAATGAGAATCTCTCAGATGATAGTAATGAAAAAGGAACGACTATAATGCACTTCTTAAAGGTGATGATTATCGAAAAGGTGTTTAATTGTTCCTCTTCTTCTAGAGGTGAGATGGCAATAGCTGGTTTTCCGAGCTGCTGACTTTGAAAATACAGGCCTTTGTGGTAAACAGTAAAAGAAACCGTTCAGGAAGGGCAAGAAGTGTAAGGCAGTCAAACAGTAATATTTTTATTGCATGTATGTATTGCCTATCGATTGAAAGAAATCAGGATGGCATGTATGTACAGGCAAGTTTCATCCGAAGTGTTTTGGTCAAATTGACTCATTTTTTATCATATCTGTTACAAAGAATATGTTACTTTCGACTTTTTTACATAATTTTGTTGCAAATTGACCGTGGAAAAATTATCATAGTAAAATAAGGTAACAAAAGAATGGATAGAAACGAATTTATTCGTAAAGTCAAATCGGAAGAATTAACTAAGTGTTGACTTGGAAGGAAAAGGATCAAAATCGAGAGAGAGAGAGAGAGAGAGAGAGAGAGGGGGGGGGGGGAAGAAAGAGAGAGAAAAAAAGAGACAGACAGACAGAGACACAGGAAGAGGGGGAGTTAGAGAAGATGGCGGAAAAGAAAGAGTGGAGGAGGTGAGAGAAAGAAGGAGCTCTCAGGACCACTGATTTCAATTTCCAGCTTATGCCATTAAATGTCAGTAAAACGGACGTTGCTCAGAGTTCCTAAAGTGTACAAGAAGTGTTGATAAAAGTATTCAGCAGATAAAATATTCTGAAAAGTTTGCAAGAAAATTCATCTAAATATCTTCTATAGAAACAGCAGTAGTAAAGAGCGTACTGTGCAACACTGAACGGATGAGACAGTCGTCAGACAGCAGAAAAACCTTTACTATCCACTGAGCAATACAAATGGTTATTTCGGTCAAGTGACAACAAAACTAATACGATAGTTTCATCGGTGCCTATGGTTATGCAATGTTTGGGAAGAACTGTATTGTCATAACAAAATAAATCTCGAAATGAAACAGCACGACAAAATGAAACGATACCTACATACCTACATACATATATATATATATATATATATATATATATATATATATACATAAATACATACATACATAAAACAAAAATACATACATACATACATAAATACATACATACATAAATAAATAAATACATACGTAATGCATACATTCATATATACATGCATACATGCATACATACCTACATACCTACATACCTACCTACATACATACATACATACATACATACATACATACATACGTTTTTAACCCAATTGCCCTTACAGGACTCTAGGGCATTGACTAACATACAAGTCAGTTTGACACACTAAAACTCTTTCTTAGTGCATTCCCGCAGAAATGTCTCTAATTACTTTCCCTTTTTTTACTTCTTGCACTATCACATTTTCTAGCACTGTCTTATTACGGTTTCCTCTTCTCGTATATTGTTCGTCGACGAACATGAGCCTTTTTGTCAAAGTGTCGTTAGATGCTCGTACAACATGTGCAACCCATTTTCTGCTCTGGCTTCTTATATACTCTGTCATTGAGACTGATTTTGCCATGTTCATTATCTTCTCATTGGTGTATTTCCAAGCCAAGTTTATTCCCTTCATATCATTCTCACTTTTCGCTAACTCTATCTACTTTTTTAATGACATTCTTGCCATTTCGCCACTAAACCATACGTCTCAAAAATTGAATATACGCTCTTTGAATCTTGGTGCTTACAGTAAAATAGTTGAAATTGGTCGTCTTTTCTTAATTCTTGTTCACTCGTGGCAAGGCAAAAAGCGACCACTTGTCTTCGTCAGGAGTTCAGAGGGAAGGAAGAGGTTGCAAAAAGAAGCGAAGAAATACAATGGGTAACAAAGAATTTAAGTGAAAGATCAAGTTTATTGAGAGAAAAGGTTAAGACAGAGAGGTCTAAAGTCTTGTAAGTAGAAGGTAGCAAGTAGTAGAGAATTGTTTTTAAAAAGGCTGATTCTGAGACATTATTTGAGTAGCACTTGCAGGACGAGGTCTAGAACCCTTGAAAAGCATCAAGAAAGAAGGAAGCGAAGAAACCTCGTTGAGACAATTTCCATAGAAGCAACTGTAGGGTAACAAAGAGAGAAACGCATAACGACGAGAAAGGGTCGAGTAGCTAGAGAAAGTCGGATGACGAGAAAAAAAATTGTTTTTTGCATTTTCTTTTAATGGATAAGAAGCATACAAGACATAACGCCACTAGATGTGTGAAGCTGTGAAGATCTGACAGAAAAAGAGAAGGGAAAAAAGAAAACAAGAGAGAATAGTTTAAGCCAACAGATAAGAATTAACTTGAGATTCAAAAACATTCAAATCATATGATGCTTGAAAGAACTCTGATCCCAAAGAGTTTCACTACCTTCCAGTCCGAAGAAGAAAATTACAATCATGGAAATATTTATTACAATGAGGGACAACAACTGCATGGGTATGAAGACGTTGAGACAAATGAGTCGCACGAGATGCAACAAAGTGAGCTGGTACCAACGAGGAAAGCTCATCAGCACACTTACCATGATAATACTTATAAAAAGAGCGAGACAAGCTACATGCCGTCAATGAGACATGAGTTTACTTCTACCTTTACTTAACACAACTAGTTTCTGTTTTTGTCTTAGGTGTTAATAACTAGAGAGGGATTAACGCCTCAGATAACAAAGATGTTTAGGAAGTGGCCTTGACTTTGCAGCAAGGATGCAACGATGGAATGAATAGATTCTTCGTCTATCATGTAAGTTTATTATCAAATCAAGCAAGTGATAAAAAAAGGCGTTGCCTAAGTATTTTTTAACATTATTAAGTAAAAAGCTGAGGAACCGTGGCTAAATGGTTAGTGCAATTGCACCATAACCAAGAGGTTCCGGGTTCGATTCTCCGAGCGGGCGGGAAGAATCTGGAACTTTACAAAAAAAAAAGCCATTGGTTGGCGTCAGGAAGGGAATCCGGCCAAGGTATTCCTCAGTGTCAAATCGAAAGTTCCTGTGAATGGCACCGTCTGAGCCTCAGTTACCGGGGATAAATGGCGTTAAAACCCAAAAAAAAAATCGAAAAGCTGTACTTTTTAATTCATTTTGGTCTTAAAGTAGACACCCAATAGCACACTAATTATTCTACAGGATGGAGTGATTCATACGACTCTATATAACAAGTCTAACAACAGGAAGGTTAGCAGTTTGGCCCAGTCATCTGTTCAAAAGAAGATAATCGGAAGTTCGATTGCACAAAGTCTTTGTAAAATTTGACGTCGGATTTCGTAAAGCGGCACACGTTTCTATTATAGTACTCCATATAACATATATAGGGCCTTATTCTCAAATCTGAAGTAAAGTTGTTTATGAAATTTGATGTGACATAATTTCCGTAATCTGATGTGACATCAGATTACGTAATGCCATCATGACATCTGACGTTCAATTAATGAGGTTGCATATTTCGTCTATGATGTAAATATTGCATCAGTTGGATAAGTTGCCCGACAGAAATAGCTAAAACATCTTTGACAGTACCATATTTCGTCTAAAAATCACTTATTTAAAAAACGCCTTTCGAAGGAGGGTGCTTATTCGAGGAATGTATATTCCAAAATTAACAGAAAAGGGAAGGAGAACAAAAATAATTGCCATAATTTACCATATACAGACAAAGAAAATCCAAAGTTAAGAAAAAGGAATGGGAGGTGCTTAAATGAAACAACAGTGAAGGCGGGAAAAAGTTAGCAAAACCGTTCACTTTAGCAGAGTCTAAAATAGGATTGACCTTTAAATTTTAACATATGATTGACATTTTAGTTTGGATGTAAAAGAAATTATAAATAAAACGTCTTTTCTAAATAGTGGGTTGTCTCTAAAGACTCCCCTTCCACCCTGATACGGAGAATAATTCATCTCGCTAATCACCGTTGCTCAAAAGAGAAGGTATAGCATACAGATTACTTTTAATTAAAGAATCTCCATGAAATATTCTGGTAAAGAAAGATGCAGGTCTGCTTGTTAAGATCTAACTTTCTTCAGGCAACATCTTTTCTGCTGAGTCAGTCGATTTGTCAGGACACAATTTTCCCCTTCTAGAGGCCAAATCAAAAGTTTTTACATCTATGTATTAGAACTTTAAAACAATACACTATCTTTGTACGAGGGCGCCTGATGTAGTTTTTTCCAAGAACCTCTAATCTGTGGAACACTTTGCCACAAGATTGCTTCCCGGAGGACTACAACATGGACATCTTCAACTCAAATGCCAATAAACACTTGTCAAAACCTTCCTTATAAGTCATCAAATTTTATTCATTTATTTACATCTTTCGTCCTTTTCACAATACTTATCATCATCCAACTCTCAGTCTATCCATCTCATTAACCCTCATCCTCCAGTGTCTTTTAGCCTTGATGTGTGGTGACTCTGAAGTACGTAAAAAACAATTATTCTTCAGTAAATAAATGGCAGATACAAACAAAAAGAAGAAAATAAAATATAAAAATAAAGCTGCTTGATCCCAGTATAGGGTGTGTAACCCTGAGATATATTGGAAATGAACGCGTGTTTTCTTTTACCCGATCAAGGGATTTGGAGATTTGGGGTCTGACTTTTAGGCTGACTGAGGAAGAGGAAGAAAATGACTTGTTTTTTCAACGTAGCAAGAACGTATCTAATATTGCACAATGAAAAGCTTAGTCCTCATCTTCCTCCAATATTCATGCCCATTCTTTATGATTTTAAGCCTGGTGAGATTTAATGTCCTTTTAAGGAATGCTCATCAATGCGATTGCTTGGTTTGTCTGTTTCTCCTGATCTTTTTTTGGTATCTCATCTTCAATCTATTGATACGCCTGCTCTGGAAAAGCTTGTTTCCTTGTATTGCACTTGAGAGCATCTAAAGCCAGAGGCCACTTTGTGTCTCTATAAATCTGCCATTCTTCCATCCATATGGCAACATTGTCACATCTGGACAGTTTATTCCTTGTAGTAGTTTGAAATTCTTGATTGATTTTAGATACCTGTTTGTAACTTGATAGCTCTAAATGTTGCTGCTACTCTTCAACCCTTGCCTCATCGATATAATGAGGCTTCTTTTAATCTTAGGCATTTTCATAAAAGCATAAGTATTCTTGCTGGGGTAGTCACGTCACAAGAATACAAAACGGCAGGAAAAAGTAGAAAAAAAATATTTTATCTTCAAATATTTCCTAAAATATAGGGTTTTAAGGAAAAGATGCAAAAATATATGATTTCCATGTAAAAAGGCTTACATATTGAGTTATGGAATTTTGGCGTAATTATGGGAAAAATCCGCTCTTTATTAATCAAATGCACATTCTGTATCGCCATTCATTTTGGTCTAAGGGTTTCTTTGTTGGCACTCGACTGGACCAAGACATTAGAATAGCAATTTAATGAGTTTTTAGCAGTAAGGAAAATAAGAAGATAAAGGATCGAGAAACACTGCAACGTTTTGTAACTTTGAGTCTCATCGACGGAATGTGGCTTCTCTTAGTCTCTTCTACAGGTATTATCACTGGAAGAATCCTGATGAGTTTTTCTCATTAGTACCTTGCCTTTCCGAGGTGCCATATACCGCTGGATGTAGGCTACCACGGAATTCCACCGAGCTCTGCCTCTAATCATTCTGATCATTTAAGCAGCTGGCCATCTCCCATCTCCCATCTGTTATCTTCACCAGTCCATCCATGTATTTTATTTTTTCTTTCTCTTCCTTGCCGTCCCTCGATCTTCCCACTGAGGGAAAGCTCTTCCACTTCTCCATGTCTAACAACATGTCCTAGAAAGTAAGGCTGCTTAACTCTCACAACGTCTAGTAAGGTTTTCCTTACTCCAGCCTGGGCCAACTCCTCACTTGTTCTTGTTGCTGTCCAGGGAGCTTTAAACATTCTTTTCCATAGCTTTAAGTCTTCTCTCATCATCCTTCCGAAGAGTCTCGTCCCATGTCAGATCACTTCACAAATGTTACTCTTGTTGACATTGCAAGCTTTCTGTTTATTAACATACCTCTTGCTCTTGTGAATAAGTTCTTTGCTAAAATGATCCTTTTCCTTAAGTCACTCTCACATCGTAAATCACTTGTCACTGTACTTTCCAGATGGATGGATGGAATTTTCTGTTTGCTTCTCAGCCTTGTTGTTAACTAAAAAAATCTATATAAGGTGTCTCCTTCCTGGAGGTCGCCATAACTATTTTTTCTCATCGCCTTTTATCCCTCTCTCAATTTTTGCTTGTTCTAGGGCACCAACCAGGTTTTGCAGCTTTTCCTTGCAATCCGCTATCAGGGCCGTATTGTCAGCGTATCTGAGGTTATAAAAATTGACTCCGCCAACTTTAATGCTTTCCAGCTCACTGATATCTCTTATAATTATTTAGCTATACTAGTTAAGTAAATTCGGTGACAGAAGACACCCTCAGGGTTACAAGCTAATTTTGTTCGGTATCGTGTATGTCGCATCTCTAAATGTCTTCATCCTCGTGTAATTGTTGCTCCTTGTTGTAATAAATCTTTCTATGAATGTAATTTCTTTTCTTTGATGGCCAGATTGTGAATGTCTTTGGCTTGTGAGTGCTTTTCTTCATCATATGATTTGAATGTTTATAAGTCTAAGGTCAACTCTTATCTCTTGACTTAACTATTTTTTAGTTCGTCTTTTCTTTACAGTTTCATACACTTAGTGGCTTTATGCCTTGTATAGTTCTTAAGCAAAAGAAGATGTTGATGTTGTTGTCTCTTGTTGTAATCAATCTTGCTATGAATGAAGTTTCTTTGCTTTGATGGCTAGATTGTGTAACTCTTTAGTTTCTGAGTGCTTTCTTTCATCAAATGATTTAAATGTTTTTAAGTCTAAGGTCAACTCTTATCTCTTTGCTTGACTATTTTTGATTTTGTCTTTTTTTTACAGTTTCATACACTTAGTGGTTTTATACCTTGTATGGTTCTGAAGCACAAAAAGATGTTGTTGTTGTCTCTTGTTGTAATCAATCTTTCTATGAATGTAGTTTCTTTCCTTTGATAGCTACATTGTGTAAGTCTTTGGGTTCTTGGTGCTTTCCTTCATCATATGATTTGAACGTTTTTAAGTCTAAGGTCAACACTTACCTCTCGGCTTAACTATTTTTGATTTTGTCTTTTCTTTACAGTTTCATACACTTAGTGCCTTTATGCCATGTATGGTTCGTACGTATAAAAAATGTCGTTGCTGTTGTCCCTCGTCGTAATCAATCTATCTATGAATGTAGTTTCTTTTCTCAGACAGCTAGGTTGTAGATCTCCATGACTTCTGAGTGCTTTTCGTGAATGTTTTGAAGTCCAAGGTCAACTCTTATCTCTTGGCTTAACTACTTTTGATTTTGTATTTTCTTTACAGTTAAATACACTTAGTGGCTTTATACTTTGTATGGTTCTTAAGCATAAAACAATGTTTTTGTTGCTGTCTCTTCTTGTAATAAATCTCTCTATGAATGTAGTTTTGTTCCTTGAATAGCTAGATTGTGGAACTCTTTTTGGCTTCTGTGCCCTTTTCTTCATCGTAAGAATTGAATGTTTTTGTAATCTAAGGTCATTCATGGCTAAAAATGCCTTACTAGTAGCCTATTTCACAAATGGGTTTTTATTTAACGGGATTTGACAGTAAAAAATATCTGTAAATGATGTAGAGAAGATTAATTTCGTGGTGCAAATTACAGTTTTATGACCAAATATTGTTTCAGTCAGCATTTTTAAATTTTGAAAATGGAAAATTTAAAATGTTAAAGCACTGTAGAAATTTTGTATCAAAATCTTTGACAAAACCCTTCTGGCAAAACCGTGTTTCAACGCATTATTTTATGCAATATTACAAATAGCTTTAATTCTTTACTGAACTCCTGTTTATTTCAGATCAACATAGTCATTTAAATTTGTTTTTAAAAGATTGGGGATCCTTTAGTTTCACGGGTTCACCGTTGGACAATTTGCCTTTGTTGATCTTGGATATTTACAAAAGAATTGTTGTGATTTCTGTCCTCCAGACAAATGTTTGTGAAAACTTATATTGTTTTATAAAAATCCATGGGATTAAATATTGTATTTCTCAATATTATCATAAACACGTTACAGTAGAAGTACGTTTCGCTAATAGCATGCAGGCACAACACGATGAAAATTATCATTCATCATCATCATGTGCCATGCAATCCTGCGTCGGCGGTCAGGGTCCTCCACTCTACTCTCTCATACATGCTCCTTATTGTCTGCGTGTTGCTCTCTTTTCTCAGCCACTCTAAGGTATCATCCATCATTTTCTGCCTTCGTCTTCCACGAGCTCTTTTGCCTTCTCTTTTTCCTGTTATTGCCAAGTTTTTCAAGCCATTTCTTCTCATTACATGTCCCATAAATTTTGCCTGACGTCTCCTTATCCTTTTTAGCAATGAGCGTGTAGTCTCTGCCATTACTAAAACCTCCTCATTCGTCTTCCTTTCCGTCCATGGTATTTTCAGCATTCTTCGAAGGAACCACATTTCCGTTGCCTCACGTTACTTCTCCATTTTGTTTGTTAAGGTCCAAATTTCACATGCGTACAGTAATAAGGGTTCTATAAAACGTTGTAATAGCCTCGCTTTCAGTGTCTGGGATAAGTTCTTGTTGGTAAGTACATGTTTCATCTTTTGGAAAGCAGTTTTTGCTTGGCCTATTCTGCATTTTATCTCCATTTCACAACCAACTGATGTTACCCAGGTACCCAGATATTTAAACTTTTGCAGCTGTTGAAGTCTTTTTTCATTTACATTTATGTAGCATGTTGGTTTTATTTTCTTTCTTGAGATCACCATTGGTTCAGTTTTCTTTTGATTCAAACTTAGTCCCATTTTCTCACTTTCAACTACAATTTTGTCAACTAGATCTTGTAGATCTTTTAAATTTTGTAATCATCATGACAAAGACAAATCATATTCTAATAAAGTATAAGTCATTTCCACATTGGTCTGGTACTGGGTTACTAAAGAATTTGATTTGAAATATGCGATAAAGAAGAAATCAAAGAATGATTTTTTAAAATTTTCTTGCTAGAACCTCATTTATAATTTATCGCTTGCGAAGATTTAACAGTATGTGTAAAGATGATCAGTTAGTTTCAGCTACTATAGAATACTTTTTGCACACATGTGTTGGCTTGTTAGCTTGTATTTCTATTAAAAGCAGACCTTTTCTAGCTGTGAAATCTGATTTTTATCTTCAGGAACCCTAATATCAGATTACAATATAGCCAATTATTTTTGTCAAAATGCTATGTTTGTTTCAACACTGAGCATATAGAGATAGCATTAAACGCCAAGGAATAGATTTTTTTGTTAATATTGAGATTCTAGATTTTGAAAGTTAAATATATCAAAGCTACCAATTCACAAGGAAACCCTCTATAGTTAATTGCACGTCACCGTATCTTCTTACGTTTTAGGTTAGCCCAGATAATACTGCTTTTAATGGCTCTTATATTTAATTAACTATATGTATATATAAATTATTTTATATAAGATTTGTGTGTGAAAAGTTAAAGGAAATATTGGATTAAAATATCGTACCTTTGTTGAGCCGTCTAGAAAAATTTTAGAAGTGAATTAGGTAAGATTTTGTCACTTAGAGTAGTTTTGCACCCATCCTATTGTCCTCCAGGCTTGTTCGTGTATTTTTTATGCAGTTTTAAAGAAAAACTTATACAAAACACCACAGTATGTAAGTGTTTGTGTATACTACTCGTAATTTTTTTAAAAGTAAAACTAACTTGATGAGCTTTTGCGACCTCTTTGATATTTTGCGTTTGATTTGTGTGCGTGTTTGCGCGTATTTGCGCGTGTGCGCGAGTGTAAGTTGAAAAAATGAGTCTACCAAGACTTGAAACCTTTGTCACATTGAGACAGGAGTTTTGTAAAATTGTATAGCGTATATTTCTAGCCCTTATGTTAATAATACCATTTCTGCTATTTTTATTCTGGCCTTCTATGCATGAAGTGTGTATCTATTTGTGTGCGCGCGTGTAAGTTGTAAAAACGAGTTGACTAAAACCTGAAACGTAATTTTTTTATATTGTATTTAGCGTACATTACTAATCCTTGTGTTAATAATTTCATTTCTGCTATTTTTATTCTGGCCTTTAAAATCCTTTTGCTGACTGGCGACCAGTCTATGAGTGCAGCTGGACTTTTGGACATCATGATGGCAACCCTCAACATGTGGACATCATGGTCTTTGCCTGAGTACACGACGGTCTTGCCAGTAGCGAGCTTCGTCTTGCCAGAACCAGTCCATTTAGTCTCACTGATCCCTACTATTTCGATCTGGGCTCAAGGCATCTCCCTGGCAATCAGAGCGGCTTTCACACTGGTGTACATGGTTCTGACATTCCAGTTACCAATGGCAAATTTGATCCTTGGGTTGAGAAGTGGTGTGAATGGCTCTTGAGCTTTCTCTCGGCTTTCACTCAACCGTGTCATGTTTCCGTCCCTTTCGAGATCAGGAACCACCGTATCTCCAAGTGGTTGTGGATTCGTTTGAGTGTTTGTGGTTTCTGTGGTCAGGCTTTTTTCCGGGATAAAGTGATTGGCCCAATGTCCAACCTTCAATCATAAAATGCAAGAAATACGGATCGCCCACAAGGACGTTCCTTGGGAAGGTCCTTTCTCTTGATTTGATCTAGAGCTTGTGTTGAAGCATTTCAAGAGCACCTGTCCTGCATAGCCTAGCCCTATAACTGAAGACCCGACCAAGGAGAGATATACACTTGCTTGTAGGCTAAAGGTAGAGAAACGATCTTGCATACTTCACTCCCATGCACAAACCATATATATGATTTTAATATGGGTACCCACGCACCATTCCAAATGTTTTGCATTGCAAGCATAAACTGCTACAAATAACAATAGTAAGTTTTACTGGTCTCGTTCTAAGGCAAAAATAGCTTTAAAATCTGACACTGGTAGGCAGAATAGAAGAAAATAGAGCAAGAAGTAGGTAACGGCAGTAATACCTGAATAATATTGCAATATGGTTAGAAAACAAATGGAAAGGGGGTTGAGATACTGAGAAATACTGAGAAAAAGGTGGAATACTTGATCACCAACGCGCAAGCCAAGGCACTAAACGAATGAATGAATAATTTGTTATCATTTACAACTCTTTGTTATTTTTCTTCCACAGTCCTGATATTAAATGCTGGGATGTTTTATACATTGTCTCTTTACCCGGAGCCTGGAATAGCAAGACATTTTTCTTTCACTCATAAGTTGGTATCCGTATCTTTTCTTATGATACTGGCTAATTCTAATACATTCCTTTTGAACAGATTTAATTGCAAGGTTAAATCATATAAGGTCAAAATTCCTTGCCAGCTTTTCTGTAATACAAAAATGCTTCTGCGATTATTGGTACCACAACTTCAAAATTGGTGTGATTCAACTTTTCCTCCATTCCAATGGCATTTCTCACATTATAACTACTTCATATAACTTCATTATAACTCCTGTCTCCTTCAACACTCCTGTCTTACAAGAGACTGAGTACAAGATTTCAATGGTTTCAAAATTCAAAATACAATGATTCTTATCCCCTCTCCAAAGTCTTTTTCAAAAACATGGACAAAAAAAATTAGTCTTCCGTGGTTTAAAGGAAATACAAAGCGCTGCATCAGCTAAACAGCGAAAAAGCCACTGCAGTATAGCATCTCAGGAGCAAGGTAATGATGCCCGGCCACTGGACCCTTACTCTTTTTACAATACTCAAGATATACTGGAACAGGAAATCGTAAGGACCCTATTGGGGCGAGATTGGTCCTATAGGTAATCAACACTCACCTTAGACATTGTGTGCCCAAGAAAGTGTGGGATAGGGGGGAGTAATGGTATTAAGATTTGCAGGGAAAACACTCAGTACCCATAAATTTATCACTTATCTTCACCAGCTTTCCTTTATTTATTTTCAGGCATGATGGAAGCCAATGTGATCATCTCTTCTGTTGTACAATCAATCCACACCATCTAGCAGTTACCAGAGTACCTTCTATCTTCTTGTCAATTTCGCAATATCAGAGCTGCATAACATTTTTGATGAACCCAGGTTTCCTTTAAAATATCGCCTTTCCTAGCTATTCGCTATATAATTGCAACACTTCAGAACCCTGATTTACTTTAGAAACCTGGCTAAGTTTCCGATATAGACAAACAAAATTTTAGAAACAGACTCAGTAATAGATTAAATATTAAAACATCAAGAAAGATCTGAAGAACATGATCAACCAAACAGCTTCATTTATTTATTTTTTTTAATCAAAGTGAAACTAATTCTAACTGTGATATTCAAATTTTGTATTATAAATATTTCATTTCAGACACAAACATATATGTTTATTCACTTTGGACTGCTACTACAGCAGAAAAAGCCTTACTGTAACAGTCCCATCTTTCCAATACTAAAGCCAAAATGTGGGTTCTCATACAAATGAAAGCAAGTTATGAAAAACAGCTTCTTTGGAAATCCGTCAAGGCTACTACGTCTAGTGTATCTTGTTTCCTGAATGTGAAAACGACTAAAATACAAATTGACATTCTGCTATTTACTGCTAGCGAATTTCTACAAAATTTGAACACTGACGATTAATAAAAAAGCGCTCTCGTACATTTCAAAATCTATCCATCGGCATTCTTTTAAAGCATCCCAAATTCAAACATTCCAAAGTATATCCTTCGTACATGGAAAAAAACTCTTGAATTCGGGTATTGTAATTTGAAAAAACGTAGATTGTAATGTTATATACCAGTAAAAGGCTATTTCATAGAATGTTTAGTGAACTAAGAAAATACTCTGATACTTTAATACGCACATATTACCCTTTGATGCTTCTGTTATGTGTAATGAATTTCGTCTTTTTTCGTAGTGAAATGTGTCCTTTGTTAGTCAAATGATAGTTCGTTTCGAATAATCAATCAAACAATAAAAGTAGGGGGAAAAGAAAGGGGCGATAAATGGGGAAAGGGGGAACAAGAAAAAGAGGGAGGAAGAAAGAGAAGGGAAACAACAAAGAGAGAAGGAACAAGAAATAGAAGGAAACAACAAAGTGTGAGGAACGAAGAAACGGGGGGGACAAAAAAGAGAGAGGGAACAAGAAAGAGAAGGAAACAACAAAGAGAGGGGGCACGAAGAAGAGGGGAGAACAATAAAGAAAGGGAGAACAAGAAAGAGAGGGGGGACAAGAAAGAGAAGGAAACAACAAAGTGAGGGGGGACGAAGAAGAGAGGGGGAACAAGAAAAAGAGGGAGAACAAGGAGAGGCGATAAATGAGGAAGCAAAGGGAAACAAGAAAGAGAGAGGAACAAGAATGAGAAAGGAAAAAAAGAGGAGAAGGGAAACAAGAAAGAGAGGGGAACAAGAAAGAGAGAGGAAAAGAAAGAGAAAGGGAAAAGGAAGAGAAGTGAAACAAGAAGGAGATCGGAGCAAGAAAGAGAGGGGGAAAAAGATAGTGAGATGGAACAAGAGAACTGAACCGAAGAAGAGAGGACAGTCACAGACTAAATAGAGTCAAGGGAGAGAGGGAAACCGAAGATCACTGGAAAAAGGAGGAAGGGAGAAGAGCCAAGGAAGAAAGGAGACCAAAGAAGATTAATGGGTCAAAAAAAGGGAAGGATCGAAAAGTACAGGAGCGTAAGGATAAGTAGAAAACGAAAGAAAAGATAGGCTGACAACATGATGGAATGTTTACAGACATTTCGTATCCTTTAAATAACGTAGCCTGAAAAGCACACTTTTTGAAGCAACGACAGTCTGGCGTTGTCAGAAATTTAGAGTTTCAAAACATTACAGATTTCGAGGGTCATACACTATAAAAACTTGCAGATTTTAACAATTGGATGGAAATCTTAATTTATATCTAATAGGCAACTCCTTAAGGAATTATTATTATCATCACACATAGTAAAAGCAATAAAAGTTGAGGAAAATTGTAACTTTTAAGATAAAAATGTCGATAACTATAAAAAAAACTTTTGAAGATCGTTAAAAAACCCAAAGACCCAAAGAAAATGAATAAGTCTCGATCAGTCTAGAAAAGTCTACACTAGTCTAGAAAAGTCTCGATCAGTCTAGAAAGGTCTACACTAGTCTAGAAAAGTCTAAATTAGTCTAGAAAAGTCTAGATTACTCAAGATTAGTGTGACAAAAAGACAAACGTAAAGATTATTTGACAATTAAACTCAAATACAACAAGGGACTGACGAGCCCGTATTTATTTCACCCAAGCAAAAAAGCTACACAATAGATATAGATATAACATATGTAGAGGTTATATGTATGTGTGTGTTTATATATGTGTATTTGTGTAAAATCGTTACATTTAATTACAACTTGAAATTTTAAATATATTAATCGAGGCATATTGCATGATTTGAAAAATATATAAGAAAAATAAAATTTTCTGTACCACTGTCTTTTGTCTGTTTTTTCCTAATATACCGATTATTTTCAATTTTGATTATTTTGATTCAATCCTCGGAAAATGGCAAAGTACAACAAACATAGCTAAAACCTCCTGTGAAAAAGCTACCCCTTGTATGCAAACTTCTGTTCATGCGCGAAGTAAATATAATCCACATCGTTACGACAAGAAAACAATTCGTGTTCTCAAAGTTCTAACACGCTCCTGTATATACAGGTAAACAGGGATTTATAAAAGTACGCTCAAGGGAAGTATTTTTATACCTCTCTCTCTTAAAAATATTTTCCGGCAACTTTGGCTGATCCAGGTCTGCATGCGACCTGGATCAGCCAAAGTTGCCGGAAAATATTATATTGGAGGTTGCAGCTGATCGAACCCTGAATTTTAAAACATTTCAACATTTAAACATTAGTTAAAACTAAAATACAAGTCTCTACTAAATAAAAGTTTTCCTTGGCAACATGTAAGAAGATCAAATTGCTTCTGTACAACCTGAAGTACCTCTGTAACTTTATATAACGTTGGTTTCACTAATATCATAAAATACACAACTAATACTAAACACTACCACGTAATGACTCTTTAAATAAGATGGGGCATGATACGTCTATAGGTCTTATACTATGACACAGACTGCACTTTTGGCATTCGACTGTGAGTTTGTCGAACTCCCTAATGTTGGATAATCATACAGCTTAGATGACTGATTCTTTGTGCGACTATAAAACTGTTCATTATTCATGGCCACTGAATTGTCGTATTGGCCGCTAAATACCCGTGTCTCACCTTGTCTTAAACAGAGAAAACTTTCATCACCAAGACCGTATCGTAAAACTGCTGATCGAAGAAGTTGTAGAGGCTCAAGGAAATGCTGCGAAAAAATAATAAATTGTTATTATTTACATTGAAAAGCAAGAACAAAGGTAAAACTATCTTTGCCAGACAATTTGATATAAAATAAAACAAAACAGAAACCGAATAAAAACATTTCCTGATTTTAAGATTCAAAATACAAGGAAATTATCTAGATCTTATAGAGTATATTTCGACATCTTTATCGTGTCATCATCAGCAATGAACTAATTCACAAATCATACAGTTTTTATTCGGTTTCTGTTTTGTTTTATTTTAAAGGTAAAACTGTAAACAAAATTCGTACTAACGGGCCTGTTATATGGATTAATTCATTATTATCATTATTATTCATTATTAATATTATCGAGTGGTTACACACCATCTACTGATGATGGGTGAAAAATCCACATTCAGCGCCCAGCAAGCTAGGAAAGTTGAATGCAGGCACATGTACTGTAGCCACAAGTGTGAGATAAAATAATTAAATGAAAATGGCAACATCACTTCAACCTTGCAAGTGGCGCCTCAGAGGAAAGGCACACTGCTCAAGCTGTTGTGGCTGTATGACAACAACTCATGACTACAGCACTCCCCACTCCTAGCCTGATAACTGACAATACATAGAAAGGTATCTTGGTACTAGCACTAAGTCTGATACTGCAGCATTGAATTCGGACTGGATATTTGTTATTGTCCTGTTTGGTGTCAAAAAACCAACACATTGACATAAAGAGCTATGTTGTTATGTATGCCAAAGGGCAAATCATTATTATTCTTATTATTGATAAATGTGGACTGCCGGTTACCTGCTGGATATCTGATATTTGAGAATTAAATTATTAATTATTTATTATTATTATTATTATTATTATTATTATTATTATTATTATTCCATTTATTCGACTTTTTGCAATCCCATACCAGGTCTTGCCAAGTGACCTGAGGTATTGGGAAGGTTATAAAAAAATATAAGATATTATTTAAGAAAAAACGTTTATATTGATAGCGGCTTTCTTGATATATGCGCTGTTCCATGAAGTAGGATATTTTAATTTCTAGATGGAAATAGGTTCTAGTCAGGTTTTCAATATGTTTTTAACATTTTTATTTATAATACCCAAAGTCCCTACTATAATTGCTACAACCGTAGCTTTCGTTTTCCACAATGTGTCCACTTCTATTTGTAAATTCTTATATGTTGAAAGTTGCTCGAATTCCTTTGCCGGTACGTTTTATTCCTTGCCACCGTCATAACTATTAATAAGCATATTTTCTTTTTGTAGTCTGCCATGAAGACATCGGGATGATGAGGTTGGATGGTCCTGTCAGTATGGATAGCTAAATGATAATAATAATAAAAATAATTATCATCATCGTCGTCAAGCGGAAAGATCATTATCATGATCCACCGTGGCACGCCAAACAATTCTCCTCCTCTTTTCCTGGTGTCTTAAATTATTAAGCATCTGAGCAATCGTCATTCCAGTCATCTCTTTGACGTTATCAGCTATTCTTGTCTCCGGTCTTCCTCTTTTTCTATCTCCTTCGACCATTCCTGTTAATTTATCATATCCAATACCAGTGCTTCTTGTAACGTGACCAACAAATGTTAGTTTTCTTTTGCAAATGGAACTCCAAAGTGTTTATCCACCAAACTTTTCTAAAATCCATGCGTTTGTTTTCTTTTCAGTCCAACTGATTCTTATAATCCTCCTGTAACACCAAAACTCAAACGTTTTGAGTCTTTTTTCATCAGTCTTCTTTTAGCCCAAGCATTCACAACCATATGGTGCAATTGGAAACACAAGAGAACAAAAAACCATAGGAATATTACCTGTTTGTTTTTATGACAACTTCAGATTCATACCATTTAGTCGCATGCGGTAACCTGCAATGTTGACGGGTTTTCATGTACAGATATTGTCCAACTCGATCACGCCTGAGTTTGTACGTTGTTGGTGTTAATATTGAGCATCCGGATATTGTATGGTCCAGTGTTTCCCTTGAACTATCACCAAAGCGACAGGTTGTATTAGTACCGCTGTTAAAGATCTCGGCTTGAAAGTTCCTTGTGAAAAGGCATTGCTCTTGAGTAGCTAATCTAAATTACTTGGTTTCACCCATTAGCCACACGATTGGTAACCTTAATACGTGAGACGATTATCTGCGTCAGCATTGTCGATTCCTTTAGGGTATTGGCCATGTAGGGCGTACAAAAGCCTACTGTTGTGGTTTAAGTTAGTTCTGGTTGTATCAAGCTTCTTCCTCCTCCTTTCCTTGGGATATAAAACCTATCAACGTCAGCTTTCTGGGTGTGCATCCTTTACATAATCATGGATTTCCTTACTTTGGTGTTCGTTTTTCTATTTAATTAGTGGTCCGATTGACGGCATTAAAAGTGTTTGTGACGACTGAAATCGCTAGTCTGTTTACTGCCTCTACTCTATTACTTAAATTAAGCTCTGTCTTAAAAAGTGACCTTGTTCTTCTATAAAAACTCTTTCCTAACTTTCTCTTTCATACAACAATGTTGAATCCCGTCACTTTCTTGAATACTTAAGTATTTGTACAATTCTCTCAGCTCAAGCTCTTTGATGGCACAATGCTCATAAAAAGTACGGCACTTGACTGGACCAATTTTCCTGCTTCGAAGGATGCCTTAGCACACTTATCCAATCGAAATGACATGTTTTGCACGAAGTCTTCACAGTTTACAAAAGTTCTTCAAGATCACTATCATTTTTCCAAACAGTTTCAGGTCGTCCTTAAAGAAAAAGTGGTCCAAATACTGTCCATCGATTTTATAACTGTGAAAAGAGTCAGTGATGATTTTGCAATGCAATTCTCATAAGATTAATGTGCCAAAACTATATTTAATACAGGAAAGATTTTCCGAACTTAGGACATCTTTCTTGACGTGAAGACTACCATTAAACAACTAGAACAAGTACAAATGAAATGAGGCAACTCCATAAAGATCACAAGGAGAACATGGCAACAAGAATGAAGGATATGGAGACATGTGTTCGACAGCGACTCCTATATGGAACCCAGCACTGGTATATCAAGGATGGTAGTGCAAGAAAACTAGAGGTATGTTGATTGGAGATGCTGTGGCAAGTGATGAAGGGTGGCTAGAGGAGACTTTCCACTCAAGAGGACGCAGAAGAGACTGGATTCAGACTTTGATGAAGAAATGCAGCTGTCGTAAGCAAAGCCAAACTATTGCAAAGTGTTATCAGAGGTCAATATATAATATTCATAGATCATTTATGCCGCTGCTTTAAGACTAAGATGACAAAGAAGATGGTTTTTGCCATACCAAAACGGACTTACCATTAAGATCCGTGGATCAACATTGCAAAGATGATAAATGTTTCCACTGAACAACCTAAAAGAAGCACACAGTTGAAAACTGGTTTTTCTGCATTGGCTTGACGCAGTTCAACAATGCATCTCCACGGTAACAAGATTGCTGACTGGTAATTTAACAGGTCAGAGCAGGAGACCTATAAATACCTGAATGTAAATGTAACTGAAGGGGTGACAAATGCTACTGATAAAAAAAAAGTTAATAAGAAATTGTATGGTAGAGTAAGAGCTATACTTCAGACCGAGCTCAATGCCAAAATAAGACCATGACTCCAGACCAAGGTTAATGCCAAATTAAGACCATGTCGATTAACTCACTAACTTTTAGTTATCTATTTTCGAATATCCTTAACATATCTGATGCCTTTACAATTGTCGTCTTTAGAAAAATTCCCTACCCTCTCTAAATTGTAGGGGTGGGGAACCTCCATCCCCCCATGTGGATGCCACAGGCAATTTCTATCTAAATGCAAACAAAATGTAGTTGCCACGAGAGCTGACCAGGTACAACTTAAAACAGATGAATACTCTTTACATACCTCGCTTCCTATCATAAAAGATCCCCAGTGGATACCAATCGACTTCTTTGCTTTTACATCACAATGGATTTGCACAGCAGCATCGGGACTGCAGTTCAATTGGTCCATGCAGTCTGATGGGTGGTAACCTCCTATTGGAATAGCGGCAATATCAAAAGGACCATAATGTGTACCAATAGTTTCAAAAATATCACAGTAGCCTGTATCTCCAGAAAAATAAACACGACTTTGGTTACCAATAATAACCCAACCTCCCCACAGTCTCATATTATGATCTGATCGTTTCCGATGGCAGCAATGATGTGATGGAACAAAAACAAACGTGGCTTGCTGCAATGTCTGCTTTGTATCTGTTGCTACAATACTTTCTATACCTGTTCCTACACTAGTCTCAAAATCAGTGGTCAATTCCTTTATTTCTATCTTGTTGTTTAGAACATTTTCTTTCTTCTGACATGTATATTCCTTCCACCATTCCAGTTCAATAACATTTTTCAAGTCTTTCGGAAAAAGCGATGCCGTACCTTCCGGAACAAGCCAAGTAATTCGGTTAGGAAATACAGCATCAAGTCGAGAAATACTATTCAAATCTAAATGATCAAAATGATCGTGACTGATAATTACAACATCAATGCCAGGTAAGTCTTCTATTTTACATGCAATATTTCGATATCTTGTCATTCCTCCTACCGTTTTTGAAAATACAGGATCGGTCAAAATATTAAGTCCATCCAGTTGAAATAGAACGGTTGAATGTCCAAGCCACGTTGTTTGTACGCCAACTATTGGCGGTCTTCTTAAGATTTTTTTGACAACATTAAGAACTTTCATTTCTGGGTTTTGATCTAAGTCCTAAAACAAAATAGGTAATGAATCAATTAAAAAGAATTTGAGAAAAAAACCCCACAAAAATAAATCCAAAAAATTGTACTATATTCTACATACTTTTTCCTGATATACTAAATTTTATACTCTATATACATAGTCCACACCTTACACTACAGAGTACAGCGCATCCTTTATGTTACACTTAATATGTTTTGTTCTTATTCTTCTTTGGCCTTTATCCGACGTTTGTCAGGTCGGCCGCTCGACACCTTTTTCTCCACTTGACTCGACCTTACCAGTTTTCTTCTCTCACTCCCACTTCTTTCATGCCTCGTTCTATGACGGCCCTCAGTCTAAACTTTTGTCGTCCTCTACTCCTCCTTCCTGTCACTGGTGCCTACTATATTCTGTACCATTATAATTAATTAACGAAAATATCTTTTGTCCGACCCGCAGTAAATTGGGTGAAAGAAACTTCCGTCAATATATGTAATCACTAAGCATATGTTATCACTCACGACATTGTGCGTCTGGTTAACGTGACACATATTCAATGGAATTTATCCTGAATGCTTTCTGCAAAGTGGGATTTCTATCTTCCCAAGTTTCGCTTCACCATACCTGCCAAAATCATGATCAATTCTTCTGGTTTGTGCCACGTGGCTAACTAGAGAGTACTGCACTTACTGATGCTGTCCATCAGCCTTTGAGATTTTCCCTATTTTCAGCAACAATTCGTTGGTCTGCTCCTTAGTCCTGTTTGTTCACGAAGCAGCTGCCGATTGTACCATATTTCAATCTTCTGTCTGTTTTTGTGTGTAACTATTCAGCATTCTACTCCATCCGCGGTTATTGAATATACAAGCACTTTTTAAAGAGAACTTTTGAGCGGTTAAAATTGACTTACTCTTCCGTATTGGTGTCAAGTATGTCTCAGCATTTTATGCAGCTGTTACCATTATTTTAGTTTTCCTGTTACAGTATGCAAGATACTACACACTGAATTTTTCATACAAACAATTCTATATTAGGTACCACATGCTCCAAACTTTATACCAAAAATATTGTATAGTAACAACTCCTTTCTTGCCATTAAAAAATAAAGGGTAATGTTAGATATAGAAGCCAGGCATAAAATGCTTAAACTGTCATTTGCTACGCATTGGACATACACATGATAACCTATCTTTAAAACCTATATCCTACAACTCAATACTCTGAAGCTGATAGTAATCCCTAGAGCTTTCCGCAAATAGTGACTGGTTGGGAATAGACTTTGCATCAGGCAAGGAAACCCAAGTGCATTTATCACTGGCATGCTAATTTTTGATAAGCGGCGTTTCATGTAGAAATGCTAGTGTGGAGAGAGCGGAAGACAAACCAAGAGTATATGACCTATTGTGTGAATGACATAACATTAGTGTTTAAATTCGTGCAGGCGGGAGTTATGGAACAGTTCATTTTGGGCGCACAACCTTTTGAATGGCCACTATTCAACTAAAATAATTAATATATACAACAAAAATGAACAAGTCAGTGCGTGCGTGTCACGTGCATCTCTAACATCATTCAAGTTATTAAAGGATGTCAATTTCAATCAGTAACACCTAGTCAAAAAAAACCTCCAGCAGCATTTACAACTAGGCTGGGTGGTACAATATACAGCACACACACATATATATATATATATATATATATATATATATATATACTGTATACTATTTCATATATACTGTATGCCTGATGATCGAAATATTGCGAAACTGTTAGTTGCAATCAAAGTTCTTATTTTTCGTGTTTTACCTTATGTATATTGCTCTGCTATATGCATTGAGCATTTTTTGATACGAACACACAAAATTACACAAATATATTTATATATATATATATACATATATAATGTATATAAATATATTATATATATATAATATATATATATATACCAGTATCGAAGTAACTATTAGCTNTATATATATATATATATATATATATATATACTGTATACTATTTCATATATACTGTATGCCTGATGATCGAAATATTGCGAAACTGTTAGTTGCAATCAAAGTTCTTATTTTTCGTGTTTTACCTTATGTATATTGCTCTGCTATATGCATTGAGCATTTTTTGATACGAACACACAAAATTACACAAATATATTTATATATATATATATACATATATAATGTATATAAAAATTATTATATATATATATATATATATATATATATACCAGTATCGAAGTAACTATTAGCTATCGACAGTGCTCAATAATATAAGAATATTAGAGCTATCAAATTATATATATATATATATATATATATATATATATATATATATATTTAATTTAGAGCCTGTGTGGTATACACATAAAAAAGATCGTACAAGTGATAAAAGAATAAGCATTTTTATCTCCAAAATTTAGTCAACAAAAAAATGCAGTACCAGATAGGGCTGGGGTGACAGACAGGCATTTATATCTTGGGCAAGACAGATACAATGAAAGGTCAAACAACGATTTCCTTATAACATTAATGTTCTGGCTTAATCACTCAAAATGAAGCTGAAGTAAGTTTGATATTAAGCTACTATCGGACTGAATAAACACCAGCAGCGGTGCAATGCCTCCTATTAAAATTTTATCTACCGTAACATATAAGATCATATTATGACATTGAGAACTTACTAATTTAGACGGATTCTCAAAAGTGCATTTTTTCTTAGCTTTTTTTCTGCTGTCTTCCAAAGTCACAATCTCGTCTTTGATCCAAGGGCTGACAAACCTGCCATTGACTCTACAAGGTCGTATTAACTCGGTCATCCTGTTTTTACCCTACTGATGCTTCTTTAATTACTATTCATCTGTAAAAACAATAATAACAATTGTTATACTATACAGATTTGAGACTTGGTGTTAGAGGAGGATTTTAAGAATCAGTTGGACCGAAATGAAAACAAACGCATGGATTTTAGAAAAGGTTGGTGGATAAACACTTTGGAGTTCCATTTTCAAAAGGAAACCAACATTAATTGGCCACGTTGCAAGAAGTACGGGTATTGGATATGATAAATTAACAGGAATGGTAGAAGGAGATAGAAAAAGAGGAAGACCGGAGACAAGAATAGCTGATAACGTCAAAGAGATGGCTGAAATGACGATAGCTCAGATGCTGAATAATTCAAGAAACCAGGAAAACCGGAGGGGAATTGTTCAGCGTGCCACGGCGGATCATGATAATGATCTTTCCCTTTTGACGACGACGATGATGATGATGATACTATGCAACTAGGGGAAAAAATTAGGTTCTATTGGGTTCTATTACCCACTGACTAACACAGTCACTTACTTACTTACCTACTTACTTACTTACTTAAGCCTATAGCCCACGGATGAGCATAGGCCATCGACGAAAGTTCGCCACCGCACTCTGTTTTGGGCGTTTCTTGCTAATTCAGTCCAGTTTGTTCCCTGCCGTCTCAGTTCTGCCTCGGTATCTCGCCTCCAGCTGTTAAGCGGTCGCCCTCTCTTCCTTTTTCCCTATGGGTTCCAAGTTAAGACCTGTCGTGTGATGCTGGATGATGGCTTTCTCAAGGTGTGCCCTATCCAGCCTCACTTTCTTTTAAGGGTTTGCCTGACTACTGTTTCTTGTCCTGCTCTTTCCCATAAGTCTTCATTCCTGATTTTATCCGTCCAGCGTATTTTGTATATTCTTCTCAGACATGTGTTGAGAAATGTCTGTATCTTATGCAGAATTGCCTTGTGGTGCGCCATGTCTCGCAGCCATATAGTAGAACCGACTTCACGTTCTAATTAAAGATGCGGATCTTGGTTTTCGTGCTAATTTCTTTTGAAGACCATATGTTTTTCAGCATGATGAAGGCATTCCTTGCCTTGCCGACTCTGGCAGTGGCATCCTGGTAAGTGCCTCCACGTTGGTCCACTATGCTTCCTAAGTATACAAAGAACTCCACCTTCCGTATGAGCTCTCCTGTTATTGTGACTGGGGTGTTGTTGTCGGTGTTAATCTTTATTAATTCAGTTTTCTTTTTGTTGATGTTGAGTCCTATCTTAGCTGATGCGGTCTCAAGGCAGGTGGTCCTGTCCTGCATTTGTTTTCGGCTGTGTGACAGGAGCGGCAGATCGTCAGCAAAGTCAAGGTCTTCTAACTGGGTCCAGGGTGTCCAGTGTATCCCATTTTTCTTTCCTGTTATTGTGGTCTTCATTATCCAGTCGATGACTAGCAGGAAGAGGAATAGCGACAGAATGCAACCTTGCCTGGCTCCAGTCTTCACCTCGAAGCTGGCAGATAGCTGTCCTGCATGTACGATCCTGCAACTCATGTCTTCGTGGATGCATCGGATCAGTGAGATGATTTTCTCTGGAACTCCGTAGTGTCTTAGCAACTTCCAGAGTGTCTCTCTGTCCACACTGTCGAACGCCTTCTCGTAGTCTACGAAGTTTATGTACAGAGGTGAATTCCATTCTATTCACTGTTCTACTATGATACGTAGACTAGCGATCTGGTCCACACAAGATCTATTCTCACGATAGCCTGTTTGTTAGTCTCGGAGCTTAGCATCTAGCGCCTTTTTCATTCTCACTAATAAGACTCTGTTGAGAACCTTCCCTGGCACTGAGAGGAGCACGATGCCCCGATAATTGTTACAGTCCCTGAGGTTACTCTTTTTTGGCAGCTTGATGGCATTTCCTTTCTTCCACTCGGCCGGTACTTCCAGCTTATCCCAGATCTTGCCGAAGAGGCTGTGCAATATTTGCACAGCAGTCTCAATGTCAGCTTTAATAGCCTCAATTTATTGATGGCCTGTCTGATTTCCCCTTTGGAGGGCTTTTCACAGTTGATGGCAAGTTCTTTCTCTGCTGGTGGAATGTATGGTGGTTCCCCTTGGGGAGGGCGGCTCAGCAGCTCCCTGAAGTGCTCTACCCATCGTTGCAGTTCTTCCTCTGTGGTTGTCACTGAGCTTCCGTTTTTATCATTAACAGACTTGTCTGTCTGTCGGTACTGCCGGCTGGCCTCTTAGAGACTAAGTACAACTCTCTAATGTTTCCCTGTCTTACCGCTTCTTCTGCTTGTCTAGCTAGATCCTCAACATAGTCTCGCTTATCCTTCTTTAAGCTTCTCTTCACCTCCTTGTTTTTCTCTGTGTATTCCTCCTGTGCTTTTGCCTTTGTTGCTCGCGTTCGACTTATATTCACTGCAGTCTTTTTTCTTTCCTCACTTCTAGTTTTTGGCTTGTTTCTGCGGAGATCCACTCTTTGTGCTGTGTTTTCTTCTTTCCGAGAACCGCCTCACATGTATATATCCATAGGTTCTTACTGTACTCCCATTGTGTCTCTATGCTTATACCTGTGTCCTCTATCAGATCTTGTAATGCCTGAAACCTGTTGGTTAGGCTGACTTTGAAGGCTTCACGAGTGTCCTGACTTCTGAGCAATCCCACATTCTATTTTATTTGTGTTACTTTTCATTTTGTGTTTCTTCAGACGCAGTCTCAATGTTGTTACCAAGAGATGGGTGTCTGAGGACACGTCGGCGCCTCTTAACACCCGTACATCTTGCATTGTTCTTCTAAATTTCTGGCTTATGCAGATATGGTCTATCTGATTTTCAGTCACATGATCCAGTGAGACCCAAGTGGCTTTGTGGATGTGTTTGTGTGGAAATATACTTCCTCCTATTACCACCTGATTCAACGCACAGTGGTCTACAAACCTCTCTCCATTTTTATTCATATGTCCTAATCCCTGTGTCCCCATAGTACTCGCATATCCGGTGTTGTCAGATCCTATCTTGGCATTGAGATCCCCCATCAGGACTGTTATGTCCTTGCCTCTTTTCTTGTCTATCACTGCCTGTAACTGACGGTAAAACTCATCTTTCTTCTTGCTTTTCCGCATCATTTGTTGGAGCATAACATTGTATTATGTTCAGTCTGATATTTTTTTTTGGTGGTAAACTGGGCTGTAATGATACGGGAGTTTATAGGTTCCCATCCGATGAGAGCACGCTGTACCTCCTGTGCCAGGATCAGGGCCACACCGTCAGTGTGTAGGGCTCCTTCCACTGTGTTCCCTGAGTACAGTAACTGCTCTCCAGATACAAGTCTCAGCTGTCCTGCCTGCAGCCACCTTGTTTCACTCAAACCTAATACTCCGGTGTATACTTTTTCATTTCTCTTGCTACCTGAAAAGATCTTCCTGTTTCGTACATAGTCCTGATGTTCCAAG
>RDPX01000368.1:292693-306277 GCA_003991215.1 Morbakka virulenta
GTTGGACAACGTGGCGCAGTCTAAACCGGCTACGTACTGGTTCTTATAGATGCAAATCTATCATAAAACGAATGGGGTTATCAACATCATCAACAAAGGAAATCTTTGGCAGATTTCCTTTTCAACAACCGCACACTTTTTTCAAAGTGAAAAATTGATGGTCAAGAATAAAAGCACTAAAAATATATATTTCAGTGAGTATATGCTATTATGTCTTTAACATCATTTGCTTAAATTACAATGTTCACATCTTTACAGATATCTTTGTATTTGTCAATTTCACTTTTGAACTTGATGAATGTCGACGTTGATATTTTAGACATTTAGTGCTTTTTAGATTTACTTTGTACTGTTTGTACTGATAAAATACTTTTGATATTTAGTGCTTTATAAGTTGACTGACTTTTTCAATAAGCACACTCCCTCAAATACGCGCACCCCTGAATAAGGGTACCCTTTAGAATTCCCAGAATTATTTAAGCGGGTCATGCGCTTAATCGAATAGTTACGGTAATGTTTTATTTTTATTTTTTCTTTGTCGCTAAGAACTATACAAGATTGAAAGTCACAAACTTTATGGAACTGTAGAAAAAACAGGAAAGAAAACAAATTAGCTCAAGAGATAAGTTGATCTTAGACTAAACATTTAGGCTCTCTGATGGGGGGAAAGCACTGACCAGAGAAACCTACAATCTCGCTTCCTGAGGTATAAAAGCAGATTAACAGAAGGTTTTATTAAAGTAAGGGGTGCAAGTGTATAAGGATAGGACGTTCAGAGAAACGAGTCACACGACATGCAACAAACTGAGCTGGTACTATCGAGAAAAGCTCATCAAAACACCTTTTAAGATAATACCTATAGAAAAGACTCGAATAACTATATTCTGTTGATGAGAAAAAGTTAGACGGGTGGCAGGAAAGTTTTGACCTACCAAGTTATAAATACAGCTCTTAACTTCATCACGAACATCAAGATGAGATACCATAGCAATTGTCCAGATGGTAAAACATTGCTCCATGCAAAAGAACGGCCTATTGAGATACAACATAGCCTGTGAAGATTAATACTTTGTAGCATTTACAAAGAACCAGGCATTTTAGGATCAGAGTGACCTGTAGAGTGGATGTATGCACACCTAGGAGTAGATGGAGAACATGATAAACCATTAATGTACATTTGTTAAGAGAAGAAGTAGCCTTTCAATGACTCTTCATTAATATTGGCGGCAGATAAGGGCTTAGATAGCATTCTGCTGAAAGCCAAGAGTTGCAGTTTTGCGACATTAAAAGTAACTGGTCCTTCACTTCCTTCCCCATTTCGTTGCAGCGTAAAGATAGTGACTATATATATATATATATATATATATGTATATCTTCCACCAGTTTGAATTGTTCTTGGTCAGTTGCCTTGTCAAGCATGGCGGAGCGTAAGCTAGTATCAAAACAAATTACCTCCAAGAACAATAATAAAAGAAAGAAGAGAGTTAGATCAAGAAGGAAATGTTGAGAAACGCCAGCATTAATGGAATAGTAATCAATATTCATTCTATCTAGTGTGACATGCATTTTGCCATCTGAAAGAAATGACAGAAAGAAACCAAAGAGCCTTCCACAAATATATAACCAGAGAGCTTGTGAAGCAAGCCAGCGCGGCATGTTCTATAAAATTCTTTGACATTTACAAAGCTATTGCACTTTTTCATCAGACTTTTATCCATAAACCTACAGATAAGCTCCTTTGCTACACTCATAAGGTCAGTTCTTGGCCTTTTGACTAAGATGATATGTAGAGCTCTGGTCTCTCCTTAGTAGGTGCTTTAGCTATAGGGCGCAACCATGCAGGGCAAGGGTCACCAGATGCTTGAGACTTTGCTGAGGACCAACTCAAGAGGAAGGGCCTGGCCACGAAATTGTCCTGGAGGGGGGATCCGTATGTCTTGCATTTTATGTTATGTAGATATTTGTCGGGGTTAAATGGATCATCTGCATTCTTGAAGACAGGGACAACATTCATAAACTCCTACGAAAACACAAAACAAGACTCCGACAGGAAAAGATTGAAAGATTTGGGCAGGAAGGAAGGTATCTCAGAAGTAAACTATTTCTGAGTAACTATAGCAGTCAGATATAGACCAGCTTTAGATTCATCAAGGCAATAAATTTCCTTTGCAACCAACTTTTGATTGATTTGTAAAGTGAACTCTGGCAAAGGAAACACCAGTGTCATTTAGAAAGCAATTGATGGAAAACAATCTACCAAAAAGATCAGCCTTTCCCCAAGAAAACATAAAAAACTAAACACCATCACGATATGGAGGGATAATCAATCTGTAAGTCTCGGATTCTGAATTGTTTGGAAAAAGAGATTCACGAATTTGCTCAGCAAAGCCAGGTTTAGAATCTGAAATCACACTTTCACAAGGATTGCTAGCTCTCTGATAGAAACCCGAGATTAAAAAGTAACATTTAGAACTCTGGGAGAGGAAGATGGCAGCCTTCTCGCGGTCTCTCCTGTGAGTAGCAGTTACACTGTGAAACCAATTGCTATCAGGATTGCGAACTGATCATCGCATTTGCTATGGGTGGTAAAAGGATGACCCCTCGGCCCACTGCAAAAGTATCTACCCCTCGTGAAACAAAATCTACAGTTCACCATCTAAGAAAACAACCAAAACAATGGGAATTTGGTATTGGCACATGGAATGTTCGAGGCCTCACCGCTTACGCTAAACAAGAGTCACTAATTAAAGATTGCAACCAATACAACATTGACATCCTCTGCATACAAGAATCAAAAACAAAAGAACATTTCGAAAAATCCACACCTGCAGATATAAAATCATCCTTTTGGAACAAAAAGAAGCCACTTTTCGCGGCATGGGCTTTATAATAGGCCCCAGACTATCGAGCTGTGGGTATGAATACAAATACATAAGCGACAGAGTATGCTTTCTAGATATTAGCATACCCACTCGGAAAGGTACTCCTCTCAAAACAAGAGTAGTAAACGTATACGGTCCAACTAGCGAACGTGCATCAGCATCACCGGCTATGCTCGAAAAATTCTACTTGGAATTAACATCAGCCATCAAGATACCATCGAGATGGAAACTATTCGTTTGTGGTGATTTCAATTCCAAGCTAGGAAAGTTAACACCGAATGATATCACTGCTGGTTTACAAACCTGTATGGGATCATACAGTATAGGCAAACGTAACACAAATGGAGAAGCTCTCGTAAATTTTCTCACAAACAATGAGCTATTTGCTACCAACACAGCCTTTAAACATCCCAGTAGGCACAGAACCACTTGGATATGCCACATCGCTGATAAAAACCGTGAGGCAGGCTCTAAAGCCACTAAACCGGTCTTCAATCAAATTGATTATATCCTATGCCAAAAGTCAGCAACCGCAATCATACAAAATTCTCGATCATACGGAGGTACAGATACCAATTCGGATCACAAACTAGTAGTTTCCAGGATAAGAATCAATCAACTTCATCTGGTCCATAAGCAACGACCAAAGAAACCCGCCAATGAAAAAATCAACATAGAAAACATACGCAGAAACACCGATATCAAATACAATTACCAAAGGCTCTTGCAAATTAATTTGGATCAACAAACTACAGATCCCAATCCCAACAAAGCTCTCTCAAATCTGCTCACATGTATAAAAACCTCTGCAAAAGAAGCAGCTGGCACTGTCAAATACAGCAAAAAATCTAAAACACTCGATCCGACTGTTGTTGAATTATCGGAACAACAAAAATCGCTCCGCCTAAAAATTTACCAAAAAGGTGTTAGTAGAGATACCACTGAGCTCCGCAAGAAACGCAACGATATCTTGCGCCAAATCAACAAACGACTGAAAAACATTGCCATAGAAGAAGCAGACAGCCTGGCAGATGAAATCGCATCTACTGATGACAGTCGTAGAATGTTCAAAGCCGCAAAGAAACTTCGTACCATGAAACCGACACCAGCCATCATCGTCCAGAATGAAGAAGGCAACTTCATGGGCTCAGATACAAACAAAGCACAAATAATAAAAGAATGGTTTCAACGACAATTCACTGATGATACTGACATCCCACTAGAACCATTTGAGGGAAATCCAAGACCACTCAATAAACCGATCACTGTAGCAGAAATAGATATTGCCATCAAATACCTCCAGAATGATAGAGCAGCCGGTCCCGATGACATGAACAATGAGCTATTTAAGTACGGTAAAGAAGTCGTTGCCGCCCCACTTGCCAATATATTCAACTCAGCCTTTGCTCAACATACACCGATTGATTCGCTAAAGGAAGGCATCTTGATAACCATACCAAAGCCAAAAAAACCTCAAGGCCCCCCTGCAAACCTCCGTCCGATCACACTACTGAACAGCACAAGAAAAATTTTATCCACCATTACTCTGAATAGAATAAGGGATAAAGTAGACAAATATACAGGATTACATCAAAGCGGATTCAAAAGAGGTAGAAGCTGTGCCGACATCGTCTGGGCACAACGCATGTTAACATCCGTCGTTCTTGCTAGAAAATGGGACTTCCACAAGATGGGTATCGATATGTCAAAAGCCTTTGATACCATCAAACGCAAACGTATACTCGAGATTCTTATACACGCAGGATGCAATGAAGACGAACTAAGACTTGTGCGTATACTACTATCAGGAACATCTCTTCGTGTTCGAATAAAAAACGCACTCTCCGATTCATTTGAAACCTCCATAGGATCACCTCAAGGAGATGGTTTATCACCAGTATTATTCACATGTTATCTCTCACACGCTCTAAGAAAAATAAGAAATAACTCCATCAGACCAAATCCTCTCGTTTCTTGCCTTGGTATGCCACTGGAAATGGAATATGCAGACGATATCGACTTTTTAGATGAAGAAAAAGAACCTCTGGAAAAATTACAAAAAATTGCTGCAGAAAAACTTAAAGAAGAAAATCTATTTATGAACGAAAGTAAAACTGAGTTTACACACATATATCTTGCCGAAATATCTGAAACTGATCCAGAAGGAACACCTATCCGAGGCTGCGAAAACTGGCGTAAGTGTAAAACGTTAGGGTCCCTGCTATGTAGTTCAGCAGACATCTCTGCCAGATGCATCCAAGGCAACATAGCATTTAAATTATTATCAAAAATCTGGTCTCGCCGCAATAAAATTCCGCTCAAAACCAGACTCAAACTTTATAACGCGTACTGCCTCTCCATCATGCTATATAATTGCGACAGCTGGGCTACCAACAAAGCTATGATGAATAAAATAGATATATGCCACCGTAAACACTTGCGAACGATAACAGGTCACCTATGGCTCAAAAGCGTAATCAGTAATAAAGAACTGTATAAAATCTGCCAAACGGATCCTATATCTACACTAATAGCAAAGCGAAGATGGTCTATGCTAGGTCATGTCCTACGCATGGATATCAACACCCCCACCCAGAAAGCCCTTGAATTCGCCATATCAGGAGCAACAATGTATAAAGCCAGAATAGGACGCCACTCTACAAATCTTCGCAGCACCATCCGTGAAGACATCAAAAACTCCGGACTTGGGCAACTCCGTATCAGAAAACAGCTCCAGAGCCTAAGGGAAAAAGCAAGAGAGAAGAAGAACTGGAAACGTTTCAACTAGGGTCTGATTGCATCTATGGGATGTCTTCGACTATTAAAGAAGCAGAACACAGAGGATAAGTAAGTAAGTAAGTAATTAAGAACTCTACATAAAACTTGAACACGACTCTGATAAACAGAAAAATTTAGTTTGGACATGTTAAAAAGCTCAGCAGCACATCCTTTTAAGACAACTACCAGAATTAAATTTAGAGCAGTAGCTTTAGATTGATGATCTCCATCAATAATCCCTGTAACTAACCTTGAATATATGATAGCAGGCTTCAAAATCTGATCAGTTTGCTAAGAAATTTGCCAAATACACCACCGGTGTCATTTAGAAAAGAGATAGCGGAGAACAATATAGGTAAAATGTCAACCTTTTTCTTAAAGGGCATTTAAAACCGACCAGCTTCATAAGGTGGAAAAATCACGGATCTGCTAAAAGTGAAACACTATTTCAAATGACCAAGAAATCTCGACTTCAAAACCTTTGGACAGACATAGATTCATAAACCCGCACAGCATAGCAAAATTTAGCATTAGAATCCACCTTCTTACAAGTATTTCTAGCCTGACTGAAAAAAAAAAAGATTCATTTTTTCCATTATGTTGAAATTTAACATGGATCTCCCACATCTGTTTCACTTGACTAAATTAATAATGTTTACGTTGATCTGGCTTCTCAACAAGATTTAAAATAGTTGCCTTTACGTTTAAAGTGACAGTAATATGATCGCAAAATGCAAAAGGAGATAAAGGTGAAACTGTACAATCCTCAGGAACAAAAGTAAAAAAGAAATTTGAAAGAGAAGGTTCTTCTGGTCTTGAATCAAGAAATCGTATGGAAAAAGTATCAAGCTCAACAGAACTATGACAAGAGTAAAGTTGTAAGTAACCTGCCATTCGTATTGGAGTGAGTTAAGCACGTCTGATCGTGGGTATTGAAATCACTAAAGACGAAGATATTAGCCTTCTTATGCTTTTCCAGAGCCTTTTCAAACGGAGTCTCATATCTCAATAACTGATTTAGAGTCAAATGAGGGAAATCAACACAACAAATGTAACAAAGACCTAAAAAAACTCAGTTAATAGCACATGACATGTCTTTTGATTTAAGTTTATGTGCTCTAATACCTTGAAAAGCCTGTCAAAAGTAAATAGGAAGAGTAGGAAGGTGAGCTTTAGATTATAGTCAAAATAAAGATAAACAGTAGTCAACATGAATATCCTATTACTAAGACTATCATTGAGGTTTGATTCAAAAAGAGCAAAATTGTGAGGAGAGACAAAATGAAGGAAAGCTTTCATAAAAGAAACATTTGGACAATGGCGTTTCTAAAATTTTTGGAGAGAGTACTTTTTGAAGATCATAGCTTTTTTAATGGTTTGTGTATAAACAGTCCTGTCACATTTAAAATTTTCACTCTCGAATATAGAGTCTGTCTTGGATTTGGAGATTATCTGCACCCGTTGACCACTGAAGAACTACAGTGTACTGGACACTGGTACAGGGGAGAATTCTTTGATTGAAGTAGTGATAAAAAGTGTGAAATAGAAACAGATGTCCAAAACCACCACCTTGACGCAGATCATCAGCCAGCTGACTACCTGAGCCCTGTAGTTGAAGTGGTATTAAATGTAGCGAAAATAGACACTGTCTGTTACACACTGTCCTAATAATAGAATAGTAGTAATGATGTGACGCTACTACTGGTTTTTTATGGGAACACCATGTCTAGAAGAGTTGCCAACCAACGCAACAATTCAATCCCAAAACTTAAATACTCCTAAGCTAAAATAAAACTTGAAACCAGAAAAATGAGAATAAAAAAGGCATTCCTAAATAAACAATGAAAACAAAACCTTCAGTTAACTGAAGACAAAATGGAAAATAAAAAAAACAAGGAAGACAAAGCTCAACAATAAAAGAAAATAAATCAGGAAGATTAAATTAAAATGAAAAAAGATAAATCAGCGAGAGAATAATTAAGTTAGAATGTTTTTCTCTGTAATAATTTTACCATGAGAGAAATAAATATTTAATACATTTCACTCAATTATTAGTTTGAGAAATAAGAAGAAANACTGTCTGTTACACACTGTCCTAATAATAGAATAGTAGTAATGATGTGACGCTACTACTGGTTTTTTTATGGGAACACCATGTCTAGAAGAGTTGCCAACCAACGCAACAATTCAATCCCAAAAATTTAATACTCCTAAGCTAAAATAAAACTTGAAACCAGAAAAATGAGAATAAAAAAGGCATTCCTAAAAAAACAATGAAAACAAAACCTTCAATTAACTGAAGACAAAATGGAAAATAAAAAAAAACAAGGAAGAAAAAGCTCAACAATAAAAGAAAATAAATCAGGAAGATTAAATTAAAATGAAAAAAGATAAATCAGCGAGAGAATAATTAAGTTAGAATGTTTTTCTCTGTAAGTTATTTTGTTGCTAACGTAATAATTTTACCATGAGAGAAATAAATATTTAATACATTTCACTCAATTATTAGTTTGAGAAATAAGAAGAAATACTATATGCTGATGACCTCGCTATTACAGCCAAGAGCAAGGAAGAGCTAGAGCAGAGGGTTCAACTGTGGCAGGAAGAATTGGAAAAGAAGGGACTAAAAGCCAACAGCAAGAAGACAGAAGTCATGGTGGCAAGCAAAGCAAGACAAGTTGTGAGCATTAGGGACACAAAGAATGTGGAAATCGGCCAAGTGGGAAAATTTTGCTGTCTCGGCTCAGTTCTATCTGAGCAGGGTGGATGTCGGGAAGAAATCGACGCCAGGATTAGCAGAGCATGGAGAAAATGGAGAGACTTAAACGGGGTAGTTATTTATAGAAAGATGCCTCTGAAGCTAAAGGCCAAGATCTATACAACAGTCATACGACCTGTGCTACTGTATGGATTGGAGACAGCGGCGTTAAGAAAGGCTGAGGAAAGGGTCCTTGAAGTGATAGAGATGAAAATGCTGGGGTGGATATTTGATATATCACTTCTGGAACACCGGACCAACGAAGACATTCGAAGGTTTGTCGGTGTGCCAAACATATCCAGCAAGACCACAGAAGCAAGGTTAAAGTGGTATGGGCATATAATGAGGAGGAACCAGGAGAACCCGAGAAAACAAGCGTGGCAGGCGACAGTTCAGGGGGAAAGGAGCAGAGGCAGGCAGAAGCTAAGATAGAGAGGTGTTGTAAGGGAGGACACGAGGCAAGTTGGAGCGGATAAGAAGGACCACAAGGAGCGCAGAAAGTGGCGCAGACTGTGTCGAGAGGCCAACCCGTCCTAGTGATGGAACAAGACCGCAAGAAGAAGAAGAAAAGACTCAATTACACGCTTTTTTTATAAGAATAGTAAAATTTCGTTGAGGGTGAAGAATTCTTATAATTTGACAAAATATAAGGATAAAATATTCTTAATATATTCTTATATATTAGTTTTTATTTTTTCCAAACAGCTTGAAAATTCATTGAATAATCACAACGTCACAATTCCAACGTCAACATTTTAACGTGACATTCTACTCGATGACGTTGCTGAAAGTGTATGGTTTGTTATGAGAAAATTCTTTTCTTGTGGAGAGAAGTGTAAGAGAAGTGTTAATGTATCAGGGTGATGGCTACCCAAGTGAAGAAGCAAAAAACTCTCGGACATTTTGGCTTTACAAAGTCAATCAAACATGGAGGAATATATGTTTTTTTAAAACAATTCTTAATTTACTATATTTTAAAGTTTTTAAAAAATGTGCAGTTTTTATTTTTGGACACCCGATTTATATCATGAAGTATGTTCAGAAAGATTTCAGACTTGTCTTACTTTAATTGCCATAATATTTCTGTTTTACTAAAACTTTATTCTTATGAAACTCACCCTGGAAATATTCTTAAGATATTCTTACAAATTAGGCAATTTTCGCCCTGATATTCTTATAGAAGCTATTCTTATAAAAAGAAAAGCGTGTAGTTTTATGGTAGTGAATGTTGGACAATTTCAAAAGGGATGGGAAAAACGAATTGAAGCAGCAGAGATGTGGTTTTTTAGGAGAATTCTGAAATTATCATGGACGGAGAGAGTAACAAATGATGAGGTGCTACGAAGAGCAGGAGTAAAGCGTTCTCTTTTAAAAACAATCCGAAAGAGACAGTTGGAGATTTTGGGACATATAACGTGTAAGGAACAACTGGAAAACCTGAGCATTACCGGCAAGATTAATGGGAAAAGAAGCAGAGGTAGACAGAGATTAACATACATAGAGAGCATTAGTAAATGGACGAACAAAATAGCTCAAGTACTTCTGAAGACCAATAACGACCAGAAGATGTGGAAGTCCGTGGTCGCAAACGTCCTTACGGGATATGGCAACTGAGAGAGAGTTTATTTTATAGGCCTTTGTGGCATATTAGAATAAAAACAGGTGTTCCAGGAAAGCAACTCTCTATATTAGGCATTAACGGGTCAGTTCAGTTGCACATGTGATGTAGTGAACACTTCATTATGTAGAAACCTTTCTGTTTGCTAATTCGCTTATTGTAGTATAATAATGGTCAGATTCTAGTGTGTTGGAGATTAAGTTTAGGATTAGTCTGGCAATCTTCCGTTTCGAATTTGGTCCTGTGTATGTATCAGTGATTTATCTGGCCATCATCTCTGCACTCCCATTTCATGAGGACCCTATACCTCTTTACCCTAGGGTTAATCTCTCTTCTACCAGTGCTTAAACTATACCTTATTATTGGTCAGCAGAAGAAGATGGTAATTTGAATGATGTCAGAGTGACCTATGATTAATACCAAGTGAGAAAAATGGTTTTAACATCTTGGTAAAACCAAGATTTGGTCAAAAGTATAAAGAAACTTTGAGGACGTATAAAAAGTAATATTAAATAAACTAGAGAAACGTTTAAAGAAATCACAAGTGGCGAGCTATCTGATCCTTCCTATTTTCCTGTGAGTGATAAAATATTGCTTGAATGACGAACAGACCAGGATGGATATAGCTGATCTGCTATGGCAACCCCTAACGGGATATAGCCAATAGACAAAGGAGAAGAAGTTAAAATCTTGCTTGACTTGTGTGTTGATACTGTGTTATCATGCTCCAAAGTTTCTTTTTCTTTTATGCCATGGCTGATTCACCTATTGGCAGACCACATTTTCCACAAATCCAGATCCAGATATCTATCTTCTACAGGAGAGCCATAGCTCTTCATTTTGTTTTTGTTTAAGTTTTGAGGAAACATTTTTGTTTGGCCTCTGTAGGCTTCTTGCCTGGAAACTTCCCATTAAAGTCAATATATTCTAAGGTGTGTTTCTAAATAGAATACCCAAGGAATCTAAGATGTCTTGGATCAGTGGCCCAGAAAATTTTTTCTCCTTTTGCAGCTTGAAACATCCACATTAGTCACCTGGTCATGGTGTGAAAAACATTGGAAAATCGAGGCTAGAATGAAAAGGAGACAAATAAAAAATTGCTGATACTTAAATAAGGAGAATGGTTTTGGAATCCAAAACATGGTGCTGTGATCAACCTGTTGATCCATCATTTATCACGTTTAAATACAAATAACTGGAATAACAGCAGATAAAAAGTTAACTTTTTGGATGTGCAGATATCAAGGCACCAATCTCTCAAACCAAATCATATTTTATTGTTATTAATTACCGATACGAGGTTTAATATCAGCTGGAACAACCCCACAACTAGGGCTTTTTTTAGGGCTAGCCTACATTTCTGTTTTATTTTTTAACTAATATTTTATTTAAGAGAGCAATGGAGGTTTTAAATTTTGGTGCAGCACTTGAAGGAACAGTTCATGTTTCTCTCTTTAAGGATGTTAACAATATCAAAGATCTGAGGGAGCAATTACTTGGTGGAAAAATCAACGCTGCTCTCCTTAAACCTAAAATGGTAAGGCAGCGTTTTTGATCATTTATGACTAATGGAAGTAGTTATTTCCCCATTTCTACTGACTGTTACTTTTTATCATACTTACTTTTGCTTGCCCGATATGCTACTAACACCATCTCCTGCCTAATGTTGGACTACTGTAATAATGGAATCTGGTTATGATTTTAGCCTTTTTTCCTTTAGCTGCACATGTTTCGGACTGCCAAACTTCCAATTGTTTTCTCTATCGTTTGAGTCTAACATCATTTATTTGCTGTCCCATTGTTCTTCTTTTTCCCCCTCGTTTTTGTTCCCTATACGTTTTGGTAACTAGTGATTTCATGTGACTTTGTGTCAATATTATTACATGTAATGTCAGCTGGATCTAAGCTACATCCTTTCTAATAGTAGACTATATATATGAATAATAAATATTTAGTTTATGTTATGTATATTATATTATTTCATTAACTTTTTTGCTGTCGAAAATAGTACACCCAAACCAGTCCAGTAAATCACTGAATGGACCCAGCATAGAATAGAGGTTTGTTTAGAGCACTCTTCATTTGGAATGGCCAGTGTTGCTATCAGATCGTGCTGAATGAAATTGCCAAGTGGAACCAGAAGCTTTTGTAAGTCACTAAAGCAGTGCTTACAGCAATAAGGGGTGACCCTTCAGAATTATAAATAAAGTTCATTGTGTGAGTTGCTGGGTTGTAAAAGTTTTTCTTTGTTGTTGTTTATGGGAATATATCAATAAAAACATGATTAGAACAAGTTTTTATAACCTTTTCATAACTCCTTACTCATCAATATATTTTCCAGTGTAGACCTGTACCCACTTCAGTTGCCTGTCAAAATCATTACTATTTCTCATCTTAATTGTTAGTTTGGCTTCCAGATATGTTAACAGTTTTAAATTTACTGACTTGAGACATGGATAGTTAGGAAGAAGACATTAAATTAATTCAGAAGGATTAATAACTTTATCATGTTTTTAAAAAGAAAGATTAATAGTGAGAAATGATAATTATGCAAACATATTTCATTTTGATTAACCTGTTTTAGATTATAAACCAGTTTAGATGCTTCCAAAGCATAAATTACATTAAATTTGATAAATACCAGTATCAAAAAATCAAGTTTCACACTCATATCATTTGGCTCCCATGCCATTAAAATGTATATCTGCCCCTGGTTAATAGCTGCTATTTAAGAATTACCTACAGATTTGTTTTGATTCATTGTAGATAACTGATGTTTTTACAATACACCAAGCAGCATACAAAGCTCTCCATACAAGCAAATATGGCAAGATGAAGACAAAGTCCTTAAACACAGAAATCCTTTATAATTTATCACCAACAGCCAAGGTAATACAAACTCCCAACTCTTGACACCCTTTTGAAACATGTGAACTGTGTGTTGCTTTTTCATTTGTTGCCAGATACCAGATTCATTTCCATCAGGTAGTTGTTTTATTTGATTAGTAGATGACTAACACACATTTGTGAGCAGTTACTAAGAAGTGGTGCCTTTCTAAAAATACTGTAGTTGGTGTTGAAGATAGAATCAATGCTCAATGCTATCAGCACAACACCCTCTGTGTGTAACTTTGTGTGTGTGTCTGCTCCCCCCTCTCTTTCTCTCTCTCTCTCTCTCTCTCTCTCCCACACACACACACACACACACACACACACACTGATAATTGCCAAAGAGTACGGTCATTTGCCAGTTTCTCTTTGCTCTTATAAAATACAGCAGATCTCTACCTTCTGTGTCTTGCTGTTCCATTGATGGATAGAAATTTCAGCCTGTTGTTAATGGTACCTATTTTCTTCTTCCACCCTAGAAACCATTTCATTTCATTACTTGGTTTTCTTACATTGTACATTTTGATCTTTTTATTTGTTTCTTTCTTCCTTTCTGAATCTCCAAAAACATGAACAAACTAATTGATATACACTTGTAAAGGAGAAATGAATTAGGTACAGAAATGGACTAGGTATGTGGCTGATGCTAAAATCAGAAT
>RDPX01000368.1:310716-341362 GCA_003991215.1 Morbakka virulenta
CTCCAACTCTCTAACAAATTGTCCATACGTTTTCTTTTCTTTCCAGGAATTCAGATTCTTGTCTTTTGCTCTCTTCTTATAATCTTTAGGATTCAAGGAACTATCAGTCTGGATTATCCCATTCCTTTTGACAGCATTTAATAGTGGCTCAGTTTGCTGCTCGACATACCAAACAAGGTTGTTTTCTTCAGCTCTGACAGATCCTTTGCAGCCTATCAACCCTCTTCCTCCTTTACTCCTGGAAACATACAGTCGATCTTTGTCACTTTTTGGATGAAATTCTTTATTGATGGTCAATATTTTTCTTGTTTTCCTGTCCATTTCATCTAACTCATTTACTCGCCAATCCAAAATCCCTGCACCATATCTCAATAGCGAGACCGCCCAGGTATTCACAGCCCTGACCGACTCTGAATTGGAAGCCAAGTGGAAGAAAGCGCAAGAGGGGTAGGCCGGTAACAACTTGGCAAGCCACTTTCGAAAGCGATCTGCGCGATAGGAAGATTTATGCCCGAAACAATCAAGCTCTGGCCAAGGATCGAGTCCGCTGGCGCCGTCTTGCTGCCCAATGTCTCACTAGAGACAGGAGGATCTAAGGTCTAAGTGCAGACTACTGAATTACGTGTATTAAGGAAAGAAGGAGAGAGGAAGCAAAACAATCAATTAAAAGATTTTTTAAATACAGCAACAGAAAATTCCTACAAAATAAACTGATCCTCTCCCTCTGCCTCAAAATGGTTTATACCTTTGTTTCGAGTAAAAGAAAAAAAATAACAAGAAAGCCATTTTTTCAAGAATATAGCATATTTTTCTGAATATGGCTGCTAAGGGTTTATTTCAAATGGATGTTAAATGGTCCAGCTTATGAAATTCACATATTCTGACATTAATTGGCTCTGAGGTTTCTGGAAACCTGGAAAGCATTTCCGCGGTTTAAGGGCCTCGGATATACCACCTTCTGTCTTTATGACACCTTATAAATTGTTGAAGATTTGTTCAAAGTATATATTCTTCTTCAATACGGCTCTTGTCCAACGCTGAGGTCGGAGCAGCCGCTTAACTTAGTCTTCGGCATTTTGCCTTTTCTGTCCAGTCCTTCTCCTTTGCGCCCCCCCCCCCTCCTGCATCCATGTCTCTTAATCACATCCTTCAACCGTAGTCACTGTATTCCTCTGCCCATTTTCCTTGTCACTTCTGCTTCCTTTACAGATTTCAGAACGTGTGTTTTATCTTTTCTCCCAGCAACCCCAAACAAACGGAGTCTTGCTCCTATTGCCATGCCACAAAATTATGTAACTTGTCTTTATGTCATTATTGTTGCTGTGCTCATAAAATGGTTTGTTGCAAAGCCGGTTAAACATCCTCGTCTCTGTCCTTTACAGCATTTTCGTCTCCACTATGTTTAACATAACCACCTCTTAGCCGTACAGCAATATTGATCGGATTACACTCTTGAAGATATTTTTTCAAAGTAAATGAATATGCCTAAATCTCAGAAGACATTAAGAGCAGGAATGGGCTTTTGAGGACACCCTAACTCGGATGTAGAACTTTTTCCTCTATAACAAAAACTTACTTGCTTACCGTTGCATTTAGAATGACAGGTGTGTTAAGCGCTTTGGCTTCGGAAAAGAATACGGGTTTTGATGTTTTGATGGTTAGTGACTATAATTTCACTGATGAGTATCAATGTTGATGTTGCCAGCTTGACCTTTTTATCAATGAAAACAGGCTATCATATCTATCCGGCAGATTAGGCTGTAGCATTATGGCTTTATATCTCTTTATTTAGATTATTTGTGAGCGAAGTAAACTCCAGCTTGAGGAAAGGTACCCACCCATTTCAAGTAAGGTTACGCCAATACCAACCCGAATAACTGTGTCAGTTACCATCCACAGGTCTTTAAATGTCAACACGGTCCTAGTTATAGATGTACTCTTTAATTATTGCTAAGTATGTTATTCATTACTGTCACGGCCCCGGAGATAACACAACAGAAAGACACTCTGTTACAATCTCTCAAACAACTTTAAGAAAATGGCCAAGCCTACAAGGTAAACATTAGGCCCTGAAAGCCTTACGACGACGTGTAGCAGTGCTTTTTCTGGTTTACCATAAGTTCAATTAATTCTAACCAAATTACAAGCTGTATATATATTCAAAGTAAATCTAAAATTAGTTATATATTAACGTAAGACTAAGCATGTGATAACAAATAAGAGGAAGGGCTTGGCTGAATAATGGTAAGAATTAAATAGAAATTAAGGATAACCTACGTAAAACGCTACGTAAAGCTGTCGTAAAACGATGACTGAATCTACAAGAAGTCCTACATAATGCTGGGAAAACCCCACACCCATAACCTAAACAAACGACAGGGAATGACGACTGTAACATGATACCTCCTATGACGGATGGGGATACCTTAGCACAGTTAATGATATCCAAATGTACAACAGAAAATAATACGCAAATGAATTAATTATAACTCAGCTTTTCAAGTATATACCGTAATTGTACTAATACTCCCCGGCATTTAATTTGGAGGGTCAAAAAAATTACATTTTGGGGATACTATTTTTCGCGAAACACGTAAAAATGTTATTAAATATCACGAAGAATATTCCGCCGGTACTTAATTTCCCGAGAAAAACTTTTACCCTCGAAAATTAGTACCATTAAGGTAAGAATATGATGATACATTTGACAGCTCTTTGTTTAAATGCAAGCTAGATCTTACTTTGAAATTAATTTTTTTTTAAATTAAAATTTGGCAACCCTGGTGACTTTAAGCTCATTGATTACCAGGTTACAGCACAACGGTTATTGACAAGCTTCAAATTTTAATTTTTTAGCTGAAATATTGATCCCCCTTTTATTGATAGCTCTATACTATAAGTTTTCCTGGACTTTTTAACGCTAAGTGCTGTTAAGCCCCACTGTTGTTTAGAGAACAGTATAGTTATTCGAGCACGTCAAAAATTTCATTTCAATCAGGAATCTACAATAATAAAAGTGGTGCTCAGGGGTACAGTGAGGAACTCTCCGGTAGTACCAACATGATTTTTGTTTTTGTTTTAACGTCATTTTTTTCCCCAGGTAACTGGGGCTCAGACGGTGCCCTTCACAGGGACTTGGATTTGGCAGTGACGAATTTCTTGGCCGGATGCCCTTCCTGAAACCAACCAATGGCTTTTTCTTTTGTGAATTTCGGAAGTCGTCCGCTCGGGGAATCGAGCCCGGAATTCTAGGTCAAGGTGAAGTTGCACCAACCATTAAGCAACGGTTCCTCTTGTACCAACATGATTATTACGGAGAAGAAATTTTGCAATATTTTGAATCTGTAGTTATGTAAAGCGTCATTTCGTGAGGTAGTTTGAGGGGCGAAAGGTGGATGCAAATGAAATGTAAAAGCAGTACCAAAAGACTACCTTGATATTGATCACATTGAGTATCTTCGGAAACATCACTGACTTGATTCTACGGACCGTCCGCTGGCTCGCGGACCTCTTGTGAGTGAAATCAAATCTGACATGTAATTTGTTCAGAAAACAACTGAGCCGGCGGTGAAAAAATTATTTCCAAATTTGAAGAGAAAATAAAAGCAAGACATGCTTAATCAGATCTCGTTACCCTGAATTTATCCATTCAGTGTTTATATGGTGTTAATTATCTTAATCCATACTAAGAAGCGATAGTCTGGAAAGAGAACTGATCATGGGCATGGCTGCTGGAGTTAGAAAAAGAGGAAAGCTGAGAATAAGGTACATGGACAACATCAAGGAAGAATCTGGACTCTCCATAGTACAGGCATAGAGAGCGGCACAGGACCACGTCAAGTGGAGACCCATGACGAAGGAAACCACAGCGGCTCAAATATGAGCCTTCTGTACATGATGATGATACTTAAAGACACGCCTCATCAGACAATAAGAAGGTGCCAATGCGAAAAAAGAGGTGTACAGAGGTTTCTTTATGTTTTTTCGGTTGTTTCAGCATTCTGTTCTTTCGTTAGGCCATCGGTCATTAATTAAGGTATCTTTCAACAAAAGTTTTAGAGAATTGATTCCTGTTTTCCTTTAAAGAAACCAAGGCCTTACAACCACAGAGAAGATCTAAACTATCAATCAGATTTTTATTGGCACGTTGAATTGCGAAAGTCGAAGCGGTTTCATTGAAGGTCTTTATACCCAGTCCTAATTGTGCTGGCTACAAAGAAGACTTTTATAAATGTAAAATTATCCACTTACCATTGATTTGTAGCAACGCTATCACAGTGTCATGAGAGCTCAAATGATCCAATTTGAAAAGCCCAAAAATTCCCTACTTTAACCGTAGAAAGTTTTGCGGACAGAAAGTTTCGCAGATGAAGCCATCCGCGAATTTATCTTTTTTACTGATATAAACTTTCGCGGATGAGAGGTTTAAGTTTTTTTCGCATGCATAAACTTTCGCGGAAAGCAAATTTTGAAATATATCGCGTGTATAAACTTTCGCGTATCAGCAATCAATTAATAAATTTAAAGGTTAGTTTTAATTGTTCCTCAAAAAGGAAAACAATATTTTTTGATTCTCGTTGAAACAAATTAATGAGTCTTTCAAAAGTATGGAAATAAATACAACAAAACCAATAAAACAACAAGTCAGTTTCTGAAAATAAATATCAAGAATGTTAAACGTGTTTTGTCTTCAAAGAGTCCAAGACCTAAAGTTCGTGAAGTTGTTGAACTGGATTAAACATGCATTTTTTGCTTTATTGTAGTGAAAATATTGTTAAAAACAAATTTCGAATTTTTTTTTCCATGGCCATAAAAATTTTGCGGATATGACCTGTTTTGGAATTTTTCGTGGACATTAACTTTCGCGGATCGAGGACTCCAGAATTTTTCGCGGGACAAACTTTCGCGGATTTGATCAAAATCCGAGAAAGTTTCTACGTTTAAAGTAGTTTAAAGAAGTTAAATGGTAAATGTGACTTCTAAAGCATCAGATTTTCCACAAATGTTTTAACTGGAAAACTGCTTTCGCCTGACACCCTCATTTTTTAGTCTTCGTAATTTGTAATGGTTAACTATTTTGAAGTTGCTCCAAACAATGTTACTGGAATTTGAAGCCCACGAAACATATAGAAAGATACCTATACAGCAATTAACCTACATTAAAATGAGACTTAAAAGCAATGAAAAACAGAAATATTAATCACAGGATTTACAGAAAGTCAGATCAAGACGCACTGTACCTCTTCATGTCAACTTCCGTGTTAATTTGGCCTATCGTCCGTGTAGTTTCTGTATCCTAATTAGTTATGGGATTCGATTCCTCCAAACAAGCACTGGTATAGCTATAGGTCACCATTGAGCTCTCTCCTGTTGCATCCATTACAGCCTTGCCCAAATATTTGGGGTTTAGATCAGTGTAAAGCCGATAGCAAAGCTCTTAACCCGAAAGTATGAAGATGTAAATGGGTTTGACATCGTGGCTTACTGACAAATGATCTTTATGTATTCTTTTGCTCGAATGAGGAAGTAATATTTAACCTCCACTCGTAGCACATATTTCAAAAAAGGGCCGATAGAGAGTCTTCTCTCTTCCGCTATTTTCTGTATGGGTTAAAACCACTAGGAGACAAATACGAAGGTGAAGAAACAATGGACGGAAGGAAGGTAATGAATTTGAAACTGGACAACTCTATTGGCAAAAGCTAGAATGAAGGATAAAGGAAGAATATTACTTATATCTTGCTGAGAACTGTAACGACAGAAGACTTTGTTCTAAACTTTATGGAAGCAAAACTATCTCTTTGGAAAAGCCTTACGGACTTCTGCAGTAGAAAAAACAAAACAAAAATAAGTATTAATCTATAATATATACAACGTTTTGTTAGAGAAGAACTGGCAAAAGATTTTTTCGAAGGGACTTGCGCGAATTGGGGATACGATTAACAGCTACCACAAGATGGTTATTTCTTGAAAAGAAGCCTCGTGCAACTCATGCTAGCACGAAAAATGGACGTTAAACGAAGATGGTGATGATAATGATGGTGATAATGAAATGATTAAGGTGTATTTTTCTAGAAATATCTTAAGATTTAAGATTGTCGATTACTAGCGAAATTTCAACGACAGTTCGAATGTCACGCGAGATGACTGTAGTAATTTGCTTTGGCATCCTTATCACAGAACCCAATGGTAAATAAGAGAATAATCTAGTGTTGTATTGAAGATCTTAAAGGAAAAAAAAGCTAAGATGGTATGGTCATGTCATATGGAGACCACCACACCACCTACATAATTAATAGAGCCAAAAATCTAGAGCTGGAAGGAAGAAACCCCCGTTGAAGACCATCAAAGACCCGGAATGACTGCATATAGGAGAACATAAGAGAGCTTAAAATATCTGAAGAATGGGCCATGGATAGGGCCAAATGGAAGAGAATCATTGGGGAAATCTAACCCATCCAGTTGGAGACATGATCTGAAACGAATTGATGATTGATGATGACTAGTGTTGTATTGACGACTCACAAAGCAGCTTTCGGCACCATATTCTTGCCGTGTAATCGCAAACTAATCAACTATTTCACCCACCCTATGCCTTGCCTCGTGGACTTCCGCCTTACCTGAAACTTCGACTTTTTTAAAACTATAATCTCATTGCAGAAACCCACTGCGTATATTTTTCATTCGTTTTTATCTAGAAATATAATATGTTTTATTCTACAGCGATTATTAGTTCGATCTTGTTTAATGTCATGAATATATATATATTTCTTGTATTTGTTGCTTGGTGATCTTTTCAAGCCAACTGCCGGCTATGTGCTTTAATTTAATATATTATGTACCCCTAAAAAGATTCCTGCTATCTGTACCAACAACAATCTTTTAATTAGTATTTGAGTACTCACTGAGCATTTGGCCAGTAGACATGAAATGAGAGACTCTTGTCAAAATTTCAGCATATTATTCAAAGGTATGTCATACAGATTTCAGCCGGCGAAAGTTATAGATCGCATAGCTAAGGGGGATGACCGCAGGATACTGCTACGACAAGAAAAAGGAAAGTCAGTTTGTAATTGTAAACGCCTGATGTCAGATGTCATATTTTGATTTCGTCATATATTTGAACTTCCCTTTCACAATTTCAGTTTTCTTAAGCGCCTGTTGCGAGGTAAAACTTTCTGAGGCATTTCTCTTAATTCCATTCTTTCTCTTCACGTGTCAGTTAAATTTTGTTTGATTATATATATAGCATGTGCAGCATTAATTAACATTTTCATGTTTGTGGAGGAAGGTTAATGGTAAGTATTTTTTCTAACGCCTCAACCGGGGAATCGTTGTTTTGAAATATATCCTAAATAACTTTAAACGATCTAATATTATGATAAAAAGTGTGTATAAGTATCTATCCATCTATCTATCTATCTATCTATCTATCTATCTATCTATCTATCTATCTATCTATCTATCTATCTATCTATCTATCTATCTATTATCTATCTATCTATTATCTATCTATCTATCCATCAATCTATCTATCCATCTATCTATCCATTATCTATCGGTCTATCTACCTATCTATCTATTATCTATCTATCTATCTATCTATCTATATATCTATCTATCCATCAATCTATCTGTCTATCTATCTATCCATCAAACTATCAATCCATCAATCAATCTACCCATCGATCGATCGATCTATCTATCTATCCATATATACATATATATATGGTGAACGACAAAAAAATCAACAAAACTTGGTTTGAAACTTACAGTTCTAAACTAAGTTTTGATGATTTTTTTGCTGTTCACCATATGATAGCTGTAATATTCTTGTATTATTGACCACTATCGATAGCTACAGTAATAATTACTTCAATACTGGTGTGTGTATATCGATATATATATATATATATATATGTGTTATGACTGTATTTTTCGATTTGTAGCAGATGTTTCTCTATCCCGCAGCTCATCAGTGGAAATTGGAACCTCTGAATGTTATGCATTCCATGTATATACATATCAATCATTGTACCCTCCACATCGTATCACCAGTTTTGGGTTTCCCTATGGTTATTGTCATTTGGTGTGCTCTGAGTCACGTTTTACCACCTTGCTCGTCTCGCTACTTTCAATGGCCTCACTGTATTGTTATGGTTCCTTACTAAAGGCAACCTTAAAATGACCGTAGCTTTATTGGTCTACCATTCCAACTTTGGAACTTTCTATTATTATTGCTTTGCCCGCCTAATGATCCATACTCTTAAATGATATTCAATTGTATTTGCTCTTGTTGCCCTGTGTTGATCTTCCGTCCCATACCCCTACACAAAGTGGATCCATTCCATTTTAAACCTGATGCCATTTTTGGTACTTTTAATTTATTCAAAATGTCTGCATAAAGTAACATATAATTATCTATACGGATATCGATTTAATTATATATACAGGTATTATTTTAATATAAATATAGATATTAAGATAAATTCAGAGATATTAATAGACATAGAAGAAGGTAATACCCAACAGCTAATTCGTCTTAATATAATTTTGAATAAGTATCAAAGTACATTTTATAGTTGTGTACTTCTATATAAATGGTAAGAGTTTGAATTTCCCCCTTTCACAATAAACTTTATTTTTAGATGTACAAGATAACGGAGGCAGAACTACAAACAGGCTCCCTCACGGATGTTATCATCAACAGAATTGCAGTCAAAGATTCGATATAAATAGAACGAATTTATTTCGTGGGAGTCAGTATTGATTGGAAAGCCTTCTACATTTTCTGGCTCAGAGTTATTTCCCCCTCACAATGTATTTGTAGAATAGCAACTATGGCAGTAAGCTATTGAAAGACAGTCAAGCTGAGTAGACGTATTAGACAATCTAGTCGGGCTTGGAACTATTAAGTTTCTTGGTTCGATAGGAAGTAACACAAATGTTGTCAAAGATCGGGGAAACTTTGTATTGTGCCATACTATTTTCACATTTAATGAGAACAAGATATTCCAGAATATCGTAATCCCTGGAAATTATTAGAGAATTAAAAATCCCTCTTGTTGTTATTATCGAAATGTATTTCGGTGTGACCAAAGTTATCACGGTCCCTTAGGAGAAGCTAGACGTTGTAATTTCTATACATATGACGGATTGACTCTTGCAAAATATGCAGCGTTAAAAGTATCGTAATGTTTTAACTTCATTAGAGAATGAGGAAACTATTTTGTCGTCATAGTTGCTTTACACGGTTCTAGCTTTCGAAATGTATTTCGGTTTGACCAAAGTTATCACGGTCCATTAGGAGAAGTTAGGCGTTGTCATTTCCGTACATGTGAGGCTTTTACTTTTGAAAAGTATGTCACACTAAAAGTATCGTAATTTTTTACCATTATTAGAGAATGAAGTATCCTTTTTGCCGTCATAGTTGCTTTACACGGCTCTAGCATTCAAAATGTATTTTGATTTGACCAAGTTTATCACAGTCCATTGGGAGAAGTTAGACGTGATTTCTATACATATGACGGTTTGACTCTTGCAAAGTATGCCACGCTAGAAGTATCGTAATTTTGACCATCATTAGATAATAAAAAATCCTTTTGAGCATCGTAGTTTCTTTGCATGGTTCCAGCTTTCGAAATGTATTTCGATGTGACCAAAATTATCACAGTCCTTTGTGGAAAGTTAGACGTTGTACTTTGCATAGTATTCCACTTTAAAAGGAAAACGAGAATAAAGTAAAGACAAGCATAAAATATCACGAAAAGTTTGCTCCACTCTGTTTTCTGTATCAGTTTCAGATCTAATTTTAAACCCTGTTAGAGTGATGTAACAAGGGAATAAGCTTGCATCATTATTTTAGGATCAATGGCAGCTAGTGCATAACGGCAAAAGCAGCAGCATTGTACTGTTATATTATTTGAAGAAACTTGTCTTTATTTTTGTGTATGATTTGGGTGTATTCTAATTTATTTGTATTTTTTCACAAACGCGTAATACATACGTTTGAAGGCATTTAAATAGTTATACCGCTATGTATTTAGTCAGGTCTTCAGATTGGTCATCTTGTAATTAATGTCTTTCCTCCGCATAAATATTACGCATACATTTTCCAGCATACATCTTCGGCTCTTGGAAAAGTTTCCTTCAGCCCATGTTGAACTGTCGAAACCCAGTTTGCACATGAGCGAAATGAAAAAACAACAAGAGATTACACTGTGAACAACAGATTACACGAGGCAGGTTTGGATTTTTCTTGCTTTAACAGAACCCTGGGACCCATTGCCTTGTTTTATGAATCATAAATTTTCAGCACACTGCCGGAAATGAAATGAAGAATTTCCAAGGCCTGCGAGTTCAGGGTCGAGACAAGGCGTCGTATATCGAAGCTTCAACTCGCCCCTGAAAGATCAGTGATTACATCAACGACGAAGAGAAAATTTACGTCCCTTTGGAAGTCAAAGCATGACTAGATCATGGATGCAGTGAAACCAGCGAAGTGTGCTGCTTTTTGCTTTCTAGAGGAGACAACCCAAAACAAAAATCTTGGACAAGGATTGGCGTAAGCGGTTGGAAGCACTTGTTAGGAAAGTTGACGAGGCAGGAAAGAATTCATTGTTTAGATTGAACCTTTGCTTAAAACTTGCTTTCTTAGGAATGATCAACGTAGTGCGCACTTCAGTGAAGCATACATTGCATCAAAGCAAACAAAATGGAAGAGAATCGATATATCGAATTCCAGGATTCCTGATCGCAAAAAATTTGGTTGAGCATTTGATTTTGAATTCCAAAACGGCTATTGAAGCAGCATTTCTGGTAACCCAGGAGTATCCCCTGGCTTGGTAAGCTTTACNAGGGTCGAGACAAGGCGTCGTATATCGAAGCTTCAACTCGCCCCTGAAAGATCAGTGATTACATCAACGACGAAGAGAAAATTTACGTCCCTTTGGAAGTCAAAGCATGACTAGATCATGGATGCAGTGAAACCAGCGAAGTGTGCTGCTTTTTGCTTTCTAGAGGAGACAACCCAAAACAAAAATCTTGGACAAGGATTGGCGTAAGCGGTTGGAAGCACTTGTTAGGAAAGTTGACGAGGCAGGAAAGAATTCATTGTTTAGATTGAACCTTTGCTTAAAACTTGCTTTCTTAGGAATGATCAACGTAGTGCGCACTTCAGTGAAGCATACATTGCATCAAAGCAAACAAAATGGAAGAGAATCGATATATCGAATTCCAGGATTCCTGATCGCAAAAAATTTGGTTGAGCATTTGATTTTGAATTCCAAAACGGCTATTGAAGCAGCATTTCTGGTAACCCAGGAGTATCCCCTGGCTTGGTAAGCTTTACAGATTAACTCTACAGCAGCTTTAGAATCTAATGTTACCTATCTTATGAGTATGCAGAGGTTACTCTTAGAGATTACAATTGTTTCTTCAATTATCAATTAATTTAAGACCCATATATCCTTGAAATGGTTGCGGACCATGCTTACTTAGCTAATCACTAAAACCATAGCCTAGTAAAACATGACATTGCTTTGGGAAAGGTTATTGTAAATTTCTGTGGACATGACAAACAATTTGAAAACTATGCTATTTGGTCATTGAATTTACCAAATCTCGCTAATTTCATCTTCACGGTTTCTAACCGTCATTTTAGAGCATTTATAAGTTTCAATGAAATTAGATATTCATTAAAGAAACGATTTAAAAACATAACATCAACACATTTTTGAACGGTTGCAAAAGCTCTTGATTTTAAAATTTGAAGCTCTGAAGCAGAAGGTCTCCAGAGCGTCTCTAAAGGTCTCTAAAGCGTTTTTCTCTTTTATTTTATTTTATTTTAACGCCATTTCTCCCAGTAACCCGTGCTCAGACGGTGCCCTTTAGAGGAACTTTGTTTTGGCAGTGAGGAATTTCTTGGTCGGATGTCCTTCCTGACGCAAACTAAGGACTTTTTCTTAAGTAACCTTCCCAATTCCTTTCACACACTCGGGGAATCGAACCCAGAACCCCTTAATTACTGCGCAACTGCACTAAACATTAAGCCACGACTCCTCTATAGTCACGGCACCTCTACGTCATTTTTCTCAGTAACTGAGGTTCAAACGGTGTCCTTTTAGAAGGACTTTGTTTTGGTAGTAAGGAATTTCTTGGCCGGATTCCATTTCTGACGCCAACCAATGGCTTTTCTTTGTGAAGTTCCAAAGTCGCCTGCTCAGGAAATCGAACCCGGAACCTTTGGTTACGATGCAGTTGCACTTATCATTGAGCCACGGCTCCTACAAATCTCTATTTTTATTAACAAATAAAACTTGCATTATCCTTTTAGATTATTTTTTTCTCACCCTACAATCTAATGTTTGCATCAATCCACTCTTTCATGACGACTGTCCTGAAACGTCAGCTTAGAAATTTGGGCATTGTTTTGACACTATTGGTGTTTCTGACAAATATTGTGTTGTGCAGCTATTATTTGCGGTCGGGACAGTAAAAACAACTCTGATCATTTGTGTGAAATAGTAACTGGATAATTCTGAGGAGCCGTGGCTTAATGCTGAGTGCAGTAATTGCACAGTAACCAACAGGTTCCGGGTTCGATTCCCCTAGCGGGCAAAGAAAATTTGGAACTGCACAAAAGAAAAAGGCCATTGGTTATCGTCAGGAAGGGCATCCGTCCAAGAAATTTCTCACTGCCAAAACAAAGGCGCTCTGTATGGCACTGTCTGAGCCTCGATTGCTGGGGGGAAATGACGTAAAAACTGAAAAAAAGTAACGCGATTATTCTAAAATGGATCTTCAAAAGTGTTAATGCTTTCTTATCGAGTAAAGAACTATAGAGAGGTTTAGTACAAAGAATGATGATCATTGCTAGTTCGACTAAAGAGTTGCACATGATAAGTAATTAGAACGGTTATGTGCTAAAGATTTTGAGTGTACTCACCTTACCATAGCCTTGGGGTTTTATTTAATGGTAAATGCATCTTATCTGATTGGTAAGGGATATTTATTATATCTTTTACGCTAGTATTTGGTTCAGAATTTTAGAATGTTATTGTTGTTGCTTTCTTGCCATACAGCATTTTGGCCATATTTTGAAAATGAATCTCAGTCTTCACGAAACTCTGGGTGCGCCCATAATCTAGCGCTTTCTAATGAACATATTGCAAACGTTAGATTTGTTAAAAACACATTGACATGGTCAAATTAGACCGAAAGTCGAATGAGACATTTTGCCAGTCACTTCATGGTGAGAATTGAACTTAAATTCTGGTAAGCTACAAGATTTTGTGGACCTATGTGTAGTGGTGATACTTGCCGCAATCAAAAGATTGATTAAACTTTTCAAGTATTAGTTTCCTTCTGTTATAAAGCTAGTAAACATTCCAGGTTGACTGTATGAATCACTATTAGTTTGATTTTATCCTTAATTGAAAAGATGATTCTTCCTGCTTTATGTGCAGCAGGGTGCTGTTTAAGATCTATTAAATATTTGTTTCCAAGCCGAAATATAGTCAAGTGATCTCCTACGGTAAACAATTTTGCTCTTTTCCACGTTCCACTTTTTATCGGCACGCAAAATAGCCTTATGAGCGCATACTGTTTGATTAATAAAAATTCCATGTTTTTGCTCTGCTACCCGCAACAGCTGAAACTCCTTCCTTTTGTAACAATTCCATTTTTTCGAAATACTTGGTAAAAGGCTAGAGGTTTCTGTGCATATACACTTTCTGGTTTTTAATTCTTGCCTTCCCACATGCTAAAAATTGTTACGTTCATCTATCTATTTATCCATCCATATTTCTATCCATCCATCTATCTATTTGACTATCCATCTGTCTATCGATCGATCTATCTATCTATCTTTCTATCTACCTATCTATCTATCTATCTATCTATTTATCTTTCTATCTACCTTTCTATCTATCTATCTACCTACCTACCTACCTACCAGCTATCTATCTATCCATCTATCTATCCATCTATCTATCTATCTATCTATCTATCTATCCATCTATCTATCTATCTACTTCAAACTAAGAATTTTGAACAAACATTTGATGATATGTTAGGCACGTCCATAGCCGAGAAGTAGGAAACAATTTCATAGATGATGCAAATTGNTATCCATCTGTCTATCGATCGATCTATCTATCTATCTTTCTATCTACCTATCTATCTATCTATCTATCTATTTATCTTTCTATCTACCTTTCTATCTATCTATCTACCTACCTACCTACCTACCAGCTATCTATCTATCCATCTATCTATCCATCTATCTATCTATCTATCTATCTATCTATCCATCTATCTATCTATCTACTTCAAACTAAGAATTTTGAACAAACATTTGATGATATGTTAGGCACGTCCATAGCCGAGAAGTAGGAAACAATTTCATAGATGATGCAAATTGTAAATATCTGAAAGATGCAGATTACAAAACCATAAAGAATAATGAAACTGGCTATGAAATAATGCAGAAAATTAAGGGAGCTATCAGAATTAAGAGAGTAGCACACAGACTGAGTTCATTGACTAACCCACCAGGTTATTAGAAATCAAGTGTTGTCTTTAGTTAATCTTCAGTGATCGAGGAGTAGTTGCCATCTTTAGGAAAAATGTGTCGAGAAATTTTAGCGAGCACGGTCACGATACTTTCAAGGCAGACCTAGAATTAAGCTCGAGGATTGTACATTGAACCATTATAACATAGATGTATGCTGGAATTGGAAATGAACATCATTGGTCAATACAGGAAAAGGTATTCAACGTAATACGTTGCTGCTGTTGTTCGTTCGTCGTTCTCAACGATGACCATGACATCATATGCACAGGGAATATTACTAGATGTGTTGACTTCGGCTGTAGCCGATTAGTCCAATGCGAGCAAGGAAAGCTCTGCCACAGGACGGACACAGGTGGTCTGCTGGAAGAGGGAAAAGTGTACCAGTTCTGGACTTGCGCAGCTCACGTTTTCTCTGGGCTTCTGAGACGACGTGACTCTCGAAGGAGGCAGCGCCTTTGTGGGTACAACTGTGCCAGCCAGGTGGGTCAAGTGCAAAGGACTCCCAGTTGTTGGCGTCAACACCAAACTTCTTCAGAGAGCTGGTGTCTTTCTGTCGTAAGACACTGGTTCAAGAATTACCTACCCGACAACAAACCATGCGAACAAAGGCCTAGTCCATTTAATACAAATTCAACTAAGGAAAAGATATAAAGGAAATATTAAGTGGTTTCAAAAGACTCTGCAAGCATGGCAAAACTTGGAGCTGCCTTACCAATTCCTGCAGAGCAAGATTCTTGTCTTTATTCTCACATTTATGATATTACCTTCACATCACCTCAATAGGTGATGTGAAGCANTCTATCTATTTGGCTATCCATCTGTCTATCGATCTATCTATCTTTCTATCTACCTATCTATCTATCTATCTATCTATCTATCTATCTATCTATCTATCTTTCTATCTTTTTATCTACTTATCTATCTATCTATCTATCTATCTATCTATCTATCTATCTATCTATCTACCTACCTACCAGCTATCTATCCATCTACCTATATATCCATCTATCTATCTATCTATCTACTTCAAACTAGGAATTTTGAACAAACATTTGATGATATGTTAGGCACTCCCATAGCCGAGAAGTAGGAAACAATTTCATAGGTGATGCAAATTGTAAATATCTGAAAGATGCAGATTACAAAACCATAAAGAATAATGAAACTGGCTATGAAATAATGCAGAAAATTAAGGGAGCTATCAGAATTAAGAGAGTAGCACCCAGACTGAGTTCATTGACTAACCCACCAGGTTATTAGAAATCCAGTGTTGTCTTTAGTTAATCTTCAGTGATCGAGAAGTAGTTGCCATCTTTAGGAAAAATGTGTCGAGAAATTTTAGCGAGCACGGTCACGATACTTTCAAGGCTGACCTAGAATTAAGCTCGAGGATTGTACATTGAACCCTTACAACGTAGATATATGCTGGAATTGGAAATGAACATCATTGGTCAATACAGGAAAAGGTATTCAACGTAATACGTTGCTGTTGTTGTTCGTTCGTCGTTCTCAACGATGACCATGACATCATATGCCCAGGGAATATTACTAGATGTGTTGACTTCGGCTGTAGCTGATTAGTCCAATGCGAGCAAGGAAAGCTCTGCCACAGGACGGACACAGGTGGTCTGCTGGAAGTGGGAAAAGTGTACCAGTTCTGGACTTGCGCAGCTCACGTTTTCTCTGGGCTTCTGAGACGCTGTGACTCTCGAAGGAGGCAGCGCCTTTGTGGGTACAACTGTGCCAGTCAGTTGGGTCAAGTGCAAAGGACTCCCAGTTGTTGGCGTCAACACCAAACTTCTTCAGAGAGCTAGTGTCTTTCTGTCGTACGACACTGTTTCAAGAATTACCTACCCGACAACAAACCATGCGAACAAAGGTCTAGTCCATTTAATACAAATTCAACTAAGGAAAAGATATAAAGGAAATATTAAGTGGTTTCAAAAGACTCTGCAAGCATGGCAAAACTTGGAGCTGCCTTACCAATTCCTGCAGAGCAAGATTCTTGTCTTTATTCTCACATTTATGATATTACCATAACTGTGAGAAGTGCAGAATCGCAATAGGTGATGTGAAGCACAACACACACAGAGAGAGGAGAAGATTTTTTAAATATCCGACAACAAATAGATTTCCATAACAGATCCTGATTCAAACCTGTAACAAGAACCGACGTTTTACAAGTGGCATTGTCTTTCAAATAAATTTAAGTCTCCTGAATAATCGAAAAATCATGAAGCATGCAAACAAAGTCACACTGTTATTCACATCATTATCTTTTCTTTGGCAACATCAGCTATACCTCAGAAACGGAAATCAGCACGTGTTTCTATCTCTAGCAGTGGTACTGTAAATCTATTCGATAACTACAGGGTATCTTCAGTACTTCCTGAGAAGGAGGCGGGATTAAAATGTCTTGGAAAAGATTTATCATCATCAACTGTACGNAAGGACTCCCAGTTGTTGGCGTCAACACCAAACTTCTTCAGAGAGCTGGTGTCTTTCTGTCGTAAGACACTGGTTCAAGAATTACCTACCCGACAACAAACCATGCGAACAAAGGCCTAGTCCATTTAATACAAATTCAACTAAGGAAAAGATATAAAGGAAATATTAAGTGGTTTCAAAAGACTCTGCAAGCATGGCAAAACTTGGAGCTGCCTTACCAATTCCTGCAGAGCAAGATTCTTGTCTTTATTCTCACATTTATGATATTACCTTCACATCACCTCAATAGGTGATGTGAAGCACAACAGAGAGAGAGAGAGAGGAGAAGATTCTTTAAATATCCGACAACAAATAGATTTCCATAACAGATCCTGATTCAAACCTGTAACAAGAACCGACGTTTTACAAGTGGCATTGTCTTTCAAATAAATTTAAGTCTCCTGAATAATCGAAAAATCATGAAGCATGCAAACAAAGTCACACTGTTATTCACATCACTATCTTTTCTTTGGCAACATCAGCTATACCTCAGAAACGGAAATCAGCACGTGTTTCTATCTCTAGCAGTGGTACTGTAAATCTATTCGATAACTACAGGGTATCTTCAGTACTTCCTGAGAAGGAGGCGGGATTAAAATGTCTTGGAAAAGATTTATCATCATCAACTGTACGAATATTTAAATAACAACAAATGTATGTCGTCTCAAGGGTTTGGATTTAGAAGGAAACGTTTAACATGTTCTGAAGCCAGTATGGCAGGCGCCAATGACATAAAGGTGAAGTAGAAGGCGACAAAAGCTTAGACTGAGGGACGTCATAGAACGAGACATGAAAGAAGTGGGAGCAAGAGAAGGAGAATGGAAATACCGAGTCAAGTGGAAAAAAGGTGTCGAGCGGCCGACCTGACAAACGTCGGATGAAGGCCGAAGAAGAAGAGGTTCCACATATAAGCCCGTTGTCTGCTTTACCGATGTTGTAAGAAAAAGCATGGACAAGGGTCAATTAAAATGGTGCCTTTTATACATATATAAGGAGAGGTGTCGATAAAATGAACCTTTCCATTCATATTTTCAATTCTTTTTCTCTATGGTATAGATAATGCAGTGCAAAGATGAATTCAGAATGACTTTACCCAACAATCACAAATTACATGTTTCAAAAGAGAACTGTTTAAAGACGTAAAGATGACAAATGGAGTCCCAAAAGCATCAATACTTGGTCCTTTGCTTTTTCTCATTTGCATCGTCAACGCCCATTTATATATAGTAAATTACAACACTATAGTTTATGTAGATAATACTGTTTCCTTATTTTCGAAGAGTAGTAGACTGTCAACCATCATGCTAACTTTTTGCGTGGCAATAACTGCATTATTTTGAACTGAAATCGAAGAATAAAAGAATTCATGATTTTGACACAGAAGCAAAAATAGAAATTGAACAGATTATAGAATTTACTTTTAAGGCCGCTAGGAATACTGGAAAATACAATAAATTACCTCAGTATCCGTCTAGGTCAAGCGCTATTATTGACCGAATTATTTACACAGTCTGCAAAAGGCAATAGATATAATGAACTTGTTCAGACATTCTTTCTATACTCACCATCCATGTTGTCCTCGACATGCATAACGCAATGGTACAAACAGTTTCATAATCCTGTAGTACAATGTTCTTATGGACATCAGAAATAAATAAAAAGAAATCTAAATGTTTACGTAAAAAAGCACCAAAGAATATAGTTGGAGGATGTTATAAGCAAGGATTGTAAGATTCTCTTGTTCAAAACAAAAAGGCACAACATGCAGTGTACTGAACTTGTGTACAGATATGTGTACAAAACTGCTTATGTGAACATTCCTGTCTCTGGACTCAGTGGAAGCCAAAGATATAGGAACTATATGATATCACCAATCCTACGCATTTTTACTTTAGCTATTTTTACATTTCGAGTGATATTGCTCCCCTCATCAATCTAGAAAAGCCATAAGTTACAGCTCTTTTATACGTTGACAGTGCCGACCTACGCGGGGACTGGAATCTAGTGGTCTTGTGGCCTAGCGCTATACCTGTCTTTTTCTGTGTTTCCTTCATTAGTATTTGAAGATATATTTCTTGGAGAATGTAAGATGTATTACTTATATGAATGTTTTGCTGCTTGTGTGATTGTTTTTTTATTTTTCTTGTTGTTGTAATGGTTTTCTTCTCTGTAGTCTCTTTATTTTCCCAGTCAAACTTGTGATATTATGTTTGGTAGATTTCCTGGATCGTTAGGTTTGGACCTTATGACTCAGAATGCGATATAGCTCCTATATCTATATTCTTGATTCATTTGATGACAAATGTATTTGAAATCGTTTTGATGCAAAGCTGCTTCCCTCGTTCCTTCTTTCTCCATCCGCCAAGGTATTTTTCTTCTTCTTTTTCTGTCATCCATGTTCATAGTGAAACATTGACAAATTTAGTTTACCACACAACTCGATCCTTCATTGCAGCCAGAAGTTCAGCACCATTAAGGCCAATGTCATGCTCTGTAAGTGTTTTCACTGTTATACGAGGTCTGCCGCGATTCTTCTCGGGAGACCAGAGTAGAACCTTCCCTGCAGGACCATCATGTCGAACTGTGTGACCAGCGAGTAACAATCGACGGTGACTAACCACACAGGATACGCGGGGAAGAAAACCGTTTAATTCTGCGTTTGTGATACGATCCTGCCATGATACGTTAATAATTGTACGGAGCATTTTCGTGTAGGACCCATCTAGCCATGAGATATTTTTCAGTTTACTTTATCCTCTTTTCCATTGTGTATGTCTTTCTAAACTCTGGAATATAGCACCTTCGACAAATACTATTGAAGTATCTACTTCCATCATAGTCGTTTTTGCTTCTTGCTTTACGGATGTGTGCTCTTTATGCATTTCATTCCTCTATGCTGCTCTTATCTCTCCGTTTATTGATGTAGCCATATTGCATGCAACTCTTGTTTTAGTTTCATCATATTTCATCATATTTTAAACTTCTAGCCCTCTACCTCCGACTTTTCTTTTGATATACAATGTCTCATCTGTTGATTGCTTTACATAGAATCCCTCTCTCTTTAGTACACTAATCACAATCTTGTCAAATTCTTCAGTATCTCCTTTTCAAAAGTTACACAAGTTCATCACAAACCATGCCACTGGTATTACCCAAGAGTTTATATCTTTCATTACACCAATCATTAACTATTGGATTAATTGCTCTAACATCTTCCTGAATTCTTTCTTTGTCCTTTTCATCACCCGTTTTGCGTCGATTTTATCTGGCATCCAAGAAACTTCTATATTTTTTACTGGATCTGATGGTTGATTGTTTATTGAAAACTGGAATCACAAAAAATAATTTTATGGTGGTGATGTAAAGATATAAAACCCTCGGTCAGTACATAGACTGAGGAATTTTACCTTCTAAACAAAGAGTCAATGGTCATTTTATTTATTGAGTAACAAGTAAGTAACATTTCTCTTATCATACTGTACTATTTTATCATAAATGATCTTATCATAACTATTAAAACGAAGACTTTTAATCCAGACAAACTCTTCCTTTCGTTTTAATACAGAGCTGTTCTGATCAGAGGCTTATGTAATCTACCTGATTACATCACCCTGTAAAATGCTTCTGGTGGTAGTAGCAGTAATAGTAGTAGTAACAATAGGAGTAGTGTTATTATTATCATCGTTATTATTGTTCTGATTCGCACAGCGTGGGTGTTAACTTCCGGTATTCTCATCCTTAGCATCAGGTCCGTTTTTCTTTCATTGGACTTGAGAAACTGAGGATATTTCAATCACTGAGAACTTTTCGCAAAATGTGTGCAGTTCCAAGTAAGGCAGACTTTTGAAGAGTACCAATACCATCCTCTATGTCCAGTTGCTCCAGAAAGCCTTTAAATCTGGGTGGAATACTTCCCAGAGCTATTATTACAGTTTTTGTTATTGTAATTTTCACACGGTATTTGATGTTATCATCGGATTGTTCGGTCTTTTCATCAAGCCACCTCCCGTGGCCTAAGATGACTAGCTGTCTTCTTTTTGTCCAGATCAATTCAAGATTTCTCCTTACATTCCCTGTAACTGTATCTATTATTATCATCATTGTTGTTGTCTTTATTCCTATTATGTAAGAAAACATGAAAAAATTACTTATACATTTTTTATTTTGAATTTGCAGAATCAATAAATCACGGGAAGTTTAAATTATCACAATCAGTAAACCAACACAAGGATTTACAACTAGAAGAGGTAAGCCTTTCCCGTCTATCACTGACTGGAAAAAACATAACCATTTTTTTGGAGTTGGAACACATAAATATAATCAAGAACTTAATACTAATTAGTTATTAATAATGTTTTGGCATCGGAATTTGTTAGAGATACCCTTACATTTAGAATAAAAGCGGTGGCAAGAGTATAGTATTGAGGTACAAAAGAGAGTTAGAAATATTTCTTGTAACGTCTGTTGATTCCTTTGTAAATGTGTTAATAAGGAAAGATTTTTTGGAACAAGTCCAAGAACGGTTTAGGGACAAGTTCAAGGACGTTTTAGGGACAAGTCCAAGGATTTTTCAGGGAAAACTCCTAGACAAGTCATCAAGATACAAAAATTATTTTTCAGAAAAGAAGAGACAAAACATAGAAAATGTATTTAATTAGAAATTTATGAATACCCATTGTGGGGTAATTTAATATTTTACAGAGTACACGTCTTATGTGAGGTGCGAAAGTTTGAACAATTAGTCATGAGAACCTTGATTGTCTTCAGCTGCCTTTTACACAAAATACGGATAAGTACAATGACTCTGCTGCAAAGGTAGGGAAAAGAAAATCCCTGGATCGGAAATTGCCGTCAACAGCACAGAACAAAACTCAAAACTTTCTGAAAATATCTACAATCTACATAACTCTCTGCAACAGCGTAACCTAATACTGCCCACGGGGATGGACTTACGCTAACACCAACAATAGACACAAAATGAAATTAAATAGCGCCTTCCACCTCCAGTTTCATTAACTCTACATCAGAGAGTCATCTGTCAATTAAAAACATTCAACTCTTCAAATGATATACGGTGCCCTACCTAGGATATCATCCTCAGTCCAAAGGAGACGCGCCCATTTTGCTGGACACTGTGCACTTGCTTCAGATGAACTTGTGTCGTCGTTTCTCTTAAGGAGGCATCCATTTACACTCAAGCGGTCTCGGTAGCTCACTTTTCCAGACATCATATGCAGGGACACTGCCAAGGAAGACCTTCTAACACCTATGACCGATAGGGTATACAGGAAAGGTGTAACGAATTCTATCTCGGCTGAGGCCGCAAGATGATGATGATGATGATAATGATGATGATAATGATGATGATGATGTCAATTAAAGAAAGCCCGTACCAGTAGACTTTTCCCTTTGCATCTTAGCTGAAATAACTTACCTAGGTGGAGCAGTAATAAAATGGTAATAAAATGTAGTGCCTCACATTAGAGGAAGGAATATATTCTGTGGAGGGGTACTAAGGGAACAGAGTATTGAGAAACTGATCCAAACAGAAATGAAAATTGGCAGTAAAGAAAGGTGCCGACGAGAATTATTTCGAGCAAGAATTGAACAATGGTATAACATTACTTCTGGTCCACTTCTACATTACACGAATGACCAAATTTTATCATGTATTCTAATTAGTGATACCTATTGCAATGCTCGTGATGATGTTGATAATGATGATAATAGTAATGCTGACTGACATTAGGCAACTCTTAGAAGTGGATGATGATTATAATCATGATATTGATGGTGATTAAGATGATGGACATTATGCAGCACATGACTCTAGTTAAATCTATATCGAGTCAGATATAAACAACAACGTATTAATCAAACAGGTAATAGCTGCAGCCCCAAACTTCTAAAGGCTCAAATAAAGAAAGCCTCCTTAGAAGACTAGATCCTGCTGGTACTACTGGGAAGCATATCGGTGGCTGGTATAACGTGGTGGAAGGTACAGGGCACATCAGAGGTTTCGGTTATCTCCATTAATATAAGCCTGTTGTTGGTCTGGCGTAATGTGATCTCTGTTTGTTTGCTTGTGTCCATGGTATTTTTGGTAGGTAGAGAAATCCAAACCTAAAAACTACAACAATCGGCTTACAGAAATACCTTGACACAACTAACGACTGACAGGAATATAGGAAAACGAAATCAATCTATCTTATTGGAAATGGATAAATACCACAGCCAAGAAAATAAAGGGAAAAGTGGTAAATGCTCAATATTTAATAATCACTGAAAGTAAAATATACGATACTGTAAAGAAACGGGAAAATTGGTCAGTCTCAAATAGCGAAGTGATACGAAATTCCAGGTGGAAGTAGTTAAGAGAAATGCGGAGACGGATAAGAAGTGCTTTAAAAGCGGAGTAGGACTACCAAATAATATACCACAATGGTTGATGCAAAGAGGTACAGTCCTTTTGTCAAAAACAGAAGATGTAGGAATTGAAAGAAACTATTAGCTAATTCCATGTCTGGACACATGCTTTAGCTTATTCACGGGAAAAAAGCGAGATCATGCTGAAAGAAACGACACGGGGGTAGAAGTCAATTAGAGTTTTGCTCTTGAGTATAAGGCCGACTAATTATTGATACCCCCATAACAGGTGAATTTAGAAAACAACAGAGAAAGGTAGCTTTAGCGTTCTACAATGAACAAGTCTATGACGTGATAAGGCAGGATTGGACGCTCGGAGTTTATAAACGGTTAGAAGTTCCAGAAAAAATGATAAAAGTTAAAAACAAATGGATGAATGGTTAGACTGTTAGGTCAGGTCAGTTCTTGCCCTGTTACTGGTAATATGTAATCTTGTGAAAACCTGTTGCATGGTAGAGTGGTCGGCGACTAAACCGGCTACCCCACCAGTTTCCAAATCTGGTGAGGAGTGTGGCTAGCAATCCAGTAGGAATAAAAACAAGACCCATCAAAGGACGAATAAACTCTTTAGAGTCAAAAGCCAGCCTGCTAAAGATGGTGTCTGAAAAAAACACCCTTCAGAAAGAACGTCGGGACTCTACTGCGGATTTTTTTGCCCTTCGTATACAGCCAAAACAAAAACAAACAGTAATGCATACAACAACGGCGTAAAGGGGGGTATGGTTCAAGCATCTACTGTCTGGCCCATTAGAGGTTTCCTGAACATGTAGGGCTGCAAGGATCGCCATCATGCTACTGTGTGCTAAGGCATAGCTACATGGTTAGACTTAAAGTAACAGAAAATGCAAATATGATAGTAAAATGCCGATCAGTTTTGCGACAGCCGTTTCACAATGACAAAGCTTTTGCCCATTTGGATTTTGTCTAAACAAAGTACCAGTTACGGTGCCATGTCTTTTAGTCCAATGTCTTTTCGTCCTATGAACTTTTGGTCCAACGACTTTTGGTCCAATTTTAAGTTTTAATGGCTTTTTTTGGCTGAAAGGTAACAAGACATTACATTTTTGTGTATGTATTTTTTTCTTTATTTTTTTCCTATTTTCTATTCTTTATTTAATGGTTTATTTTTTAATTTTATATCTTGAACTTTTTTCATCCCCTTCATTCGCTCTTTTCGTTCTTTCGTACTTGCTTTTATTCAATTACATTCTTTCTCTTGCATACTTGTTCTCATTCATACATAAGGGCCGATTCAAGTTCAGGGGTAGCAAAGGAGTTACGTGTGTGTATGTGTGTATCGGTGTTCGCGAGTTGTGTCTATGTTTGTGTATATATGTGTGTGTGTGTCGACGTTGCGTTTTGGGGAAATAAGATGAATTCTGCATTTAAAATTGGACCAAAAGTCATTGGACTAAAAGACGTGGACGAAGTGTCGTTGGACGAACTGACGTCGGACGAAAAGCCGGGACACGACCAGTTACAATGTTTATATAAGAGTCAGAATAGGAAAAGCAGGAAACAGTGAAATCAAGAAAATTCATTGCTTCCTTAAAAACAATCTTAAAAAATACAGGCTAACCACCAAAAACTGTTAATGAAACTGTTAATTAAAAAACCTTAATGAAATGATATTAAAAGCCCGTATGGATACAGGTGCCTGTTATGGAGTAGAGAAATGTTTTAAAATTGTATTTAAAAAAGGAAAAGTGGTAAAGAGTGAGGGCCTAACAAAAGATAAAGCTAGAAAAAAACAACAAATAAAAGCATTTGATTCAGTAAAAAAATAAAATATACAAGTTTCTTGGATGTGAGCAATTAGATAAAATCGACGCGAAACGGGTGATGGGAAAGATAAAGAAAGAAATCAGGAAAATGCTAGAGCAATCAATCCGACAGAGAATGATTGTTGTAATGAAAGCCATAAACTCTTGGGTAATACCAGTGGCATGGTTTGTGATGAACTTGTGTAACTTTTGAAAAGGAAATACTGAAGAATTTGACAAGATTGTGATTAGTGTACTAAAGAGAGAGGGATTCTATGGAAAGCAATCAACAGATGAGACATTGTATATCAAAAGAAAAGTCGGAGGTAGAGGGCTAGAAGTTTAAAATATGATGAAATATGATGAAACTAAAACAAGAACCTCAAGCAATATGGTTACATCAACAAATGGAGGGATAAGAGCATAGAGGAATGAAATGCATAAAGAACACACATCTGTATAAAACAACAACGCTTGATCAGTGTGTTTTCCTCACTGATTGTGGGGCGCCACTTGGAAGGTTGAAGTGATGTTGCTATTTTGATTTGGTTTTCAATTTATCTCACTGTTGTGGCTACAGTACATGTGCTTCCATTCAACTTACCTGGCTTGTTGCTTGGTGCTGAATGTAGGTTTTTCAACCATCCATCACTAGGTGGTGTGTAACCACTCAATAATAATAAAAATAAGTTTCAATATCAAAATTTTCACATTCATACCTTGCCGACGAGCAAATGCAGATGACTTTGAATGTTTGGTACTTCTAATACCTATGTATGTAGTGCCTGAATAAGTGACTGCATTGTTTATCATGCAGGTCTCTGCTTTTTACAGTCTTTATATTGGCAATTACGCCTTTGTTCAAGGCTTCAATAAGCATAAACTTCATGTGCAGTGGGGAAGAAACTATATTGGAGCGGTCAACCAGGGATTTCTCTATGAGATTCCCCCCTTCCCTGGCTTACAGTTGTGGTCAAGAGGGCCAGTCTTGCTTGACCCAATGTCGATCCCGACTCTCCAATAAATACAAATGACATGAATGGTTGGTGAAGCCTCTTTGTTGACCCAATAGAAAATTCATCATCTTCAAATCTACACATATTATCCAATTGTGGTCATGGTATCAAAGTAAATGAATCACCATTTTAATGCTCTCGTGGTCTTCCTTCGAAATTACTGAGTGATCTGTAGGCACTGCTCCAAACTGTTTTCCATTATGAAGAAGAAGACACTTTAAACTTTTCTTTGAGCTGTCTTCGAACAGTCGCCAATCCCTCGGATTGTAAGTAGGTATACCTAAAGCTAAAAGAAGCCCGCTAGTGCCATTGCAATACACAAAATTACTGTCACTACTGAGGAATTTCAGAAACTGTCTCTTTATCTGTAGTAGGAAATTCTGAGATCGGCTTGAGTCAGTCTTTTTTCACCGAGTCTCGAAGCTAGAAGCTCTCCACCTGCTTTTGATAAACCTAAATCTCGTACCAAATCATTCAACTCAAACTAATTGAGCGGACCAGGAATAATTCCTGATATCTCCCCGATGTCTGAGCCACTTAAACCAGCTGTACACTCGGAACTGGTTGCACGTAGTTCTTTCAATTTTGGTCGAGGAAGCCCTGCAGAATGTGGAACAGGAAGTCGGGCAGATTCTGGATCAAAATAGACGATATTCTTTCGTGTTTTGTTTGTAAATCCTGCTGTTTTGACAAGACAAAAATAGCAGTCGGCAGTGTGGTCTTTGGTCTTTGGTCTGTGGTCTTTCCACACCTTTGCTATTCCAAAAGAGAAATACCTCTTCTTGCCATGTGACCAATCATTCAATGTGTCATAACACGTCGCGCAAACTACGCGTGAAGCCCAGGGTTTGTCCTGGTCACCCAACTTCATATTAAATTATTGAATCATCAAACTCAACAGCTTTTGGGAGCAGAGGTGTAGTTTCCAAAGAGCAACTTGCTACTGGCCATGATCTTGGCTGGACAACGTGGGGCAGTCTAAACCGGCTACGTACTGGTTCTGGTAGATGCAAATCTGTCATGAAACGAATGGGATTGTCAACATCTGACAATCCCATTCGCCCCAAATTGCACCTTTGCTGACTTATAGGAGCCCACACCACCGGCAATATCATGTACCCGCTACTGGGCAGAGACGCTGTAGCCGAGATACGAAAACGAACGAACGATCTTAAAGTATAAATAATACGCTTGGTGGATCAAACTATTAATAATTCTTCTCTGCTGCTTAATTGTGAACTTCCCACATACGTAACAAAATACATCCGGGTGGTTGTGACATTGCCTACGTCACACATCCATTAAATCTTAAAGTAAAAGAAAACATACAATCTCTTTGTCTTATCTACCAAAATACCTGTAGGGTAGAGGTGCATCTGCGACAAAATGGACAAAAAAGTTAACGAATTCTGATGAAAATATTTTTGATGAAAAATTGACGCTGCAATATTCACCTCACAAGAACCTTGACGATGCCTGAAGTGCAGCGAAATGAAAAATGAAGTGGAGAGGTATCCAGGAAGATGGAGCAGGACCATACCGGTTATACCGTAAATAAATCTAAATAGAAATCCGATTAAGGAGCGCCATCACCTGAACGTTTTATTAGCACAGGAACATGGGCCAACAAATAACCTTTGTTCAAAGCATCTGACAACCGTTCTTACGTCATATCCACACGCTTATTTCAAATATTTGGTCTGTAGTTCCTTCACAAATAAATAACCTTTCAGCACAATGTTTGCATGGCTCCTGTCAAAAGAACCAGATTCAATTCATGAGAATTTAGCCGAGACAAAGGGGTTTCTCTGTCCGCTTTGAAGTAGTCTTAATGGCTTTTCTGCAACTTTGAGAGAACTCCGTTAAGTGGTAGCTGGAAGGTAATTGACTAAGAATTCATATTAAAATCATAAATTTTCGGCCATTTTTAATACATAATGTAATGCAATATTTGGTCATATATTTCAAAATTGGAAAAAATTAAAATGCAAATTATGAAAAAACCAGACCAGATAGAGAAATTCTGAGAGCATATTTAAATTCAACGCCATTGTATTTACCAGAATAACAAACAAAACTTCGAGTACACACAAAAAAAGTTTATTTCCTGTTTTCCTGATAATAACCTAATAAAATATTGGCAAAATCTGTCTTTTCTAGTAATTTCACTTGTGGGATTTCTCCTCCAATAATTGTGTTGTCACCTGGTCGTCTTTTTATTCTAATAAGATAATCCTATTTGATAGTTGACTTTGGCAAGAACTTGACAGAACAAAAATTGACCTTTTGTATTCCTGACCTGCCGCCTGAACGAGTCAAGGGGTTTTATTAGCATTCAGAGCACTTACTTTCAAACATAGCAGCAAGTTTGTAATTGCGTATATTTTGGATCCCAAGGTAAGACGTTTTTCCAAAATTTCTTTTATCTGTGTTTGGTATGATGGTTTTTTTTCAAAGGTGCAGCGAGTAATTTCACCTTTGATTTTTTAGTTTCCGTGTTTGTATGTCGTACTTCTGGTGTTAGGGGTCCTTGGTGGATGAAACCAGAAGTTGATAGAGTGGTTGGTTTTAATGCAGTGCAATGATTATTGTTCCAAACAATAGGCTGCCATGTACATTGTTTTTTATTGATAATTGGTAACAATTTAGGGATCATGTAGGCAGACTCTTGGTTTAAGAAAAGGAAAAGAAACCCCTTGACAAATATAGGAGCCGTGCCTTAATAGTTAGTGCAACTGCACCGTAACCAAGAATTCCGGGTTCGATTCCCCGAGCGGGCGACTTGGAACTTCACAAAGCAAACAGCCATTGGTTGTCGTCAGGAAGGGCATCCGGCCAAGAAATTCTTCACTTCCAAATCCAAGTCCCTCTGAAAGGCACCGTCTGAGCCCCAATTAACGGGGAAAATTACGTTAAACAAAAAAAAAATGAAAAAAAAAGTAGGCCCAAATATAAGACTTGCGAAACCCACACCATATTTTCACTGAAATCCCATCCATTTTAAGAGTGCATTGGTATGAGTTTCGGGAGAGATTTTTCATTGGAATTAATTTTATGCCCGTGCCAATCATTGGTTAAAGGTGTCATAAGACTCGAAGCCAATAGTACTTTTCTTTGTTTCCTGTCTGTGGCCGTCACTCCATTTTCAGAAACCCGAATAAGGCAGACGACTGTAACAGCACATGTTAAATAAGGCTCCAGGTGTTACAATATCAACTAGGAAAACAACTCAGCCGTAGCATTAATATTGGTACTTGACAAACTAATTTGTAAACATAACGATATTTCTTCTGCTAATGACACAGTGACACTGTCAGTCTTCCTGTTTTTCGCTGCACCGTAATTTTTAATAGAGCCCAAATTAATACAAATGAAATACTGTATTAGAAAAGAATATTTAAGTTTCAAAACGAATTTTTTTTTAAATTTTGAAGCTCAGCAAAATTTCTGATATTTTTAACAAGACTTTATTTATTCACAGCAATTACTGAGCTTGCCCTCCACAAAAATTCATGAAAACTGCAAATAAATAAAACAAATAAAAGTTTGTGTTGCTTGTACGCGATGAAATCAAATGACTGTTAATTATAACATTATTTTAACAATTTTAATTTAAAGATTTTAAATTCTATGATCGTTCCAATTATAACATACTGCTGCACCGTGAAGATACAACTCACCGATACACAGAAGGGGAACCTAGCCTCAATCGACTGTCGTGCATCTGAGCTGATATATGGCAAAGATTCATCAAAACGAGTGACGACAACGTATGGAAGAATGAAGAAGCAAGCCTGCAGCATTGTCCGTAAACGTGTTACTGGGAATGTGGGTTGCCCGTTCAGCAACTACTTTCAAGTTAACACGCACGTTTGAGTTGCAAGAAATAATAACTTTTCAATAAAAGTTCTGAAGAATAAACTTGAAATAGGTCGTCAATCGTTCTATTACCAAGGTTGTCTACTTTACAATGATCTTCCGTTAGAAATACGTAAAGAAGAAAATTATAATAATTTTACTAACAAATTAGGCATGATTTTTAAATAAACTTATTTCAAATAGCATCTTTGAATTTTTAGATTTTTAGATTGTAGTGATTAGTTCCTAAAAATTTCCGCTATTCAATTTGGGCTCCTTTTTCAGCATTTTCAGTGTCTCACTATATGCTAATAGTCTTAGATCAGCCGTAAAGAAGTTTTTTAGCTTCCTATTCTCATTCCTTTTTCCTTTTTCCTTTTTCCTTTTTCCTTTTTCCTTTTTCCTTTTTCCTTTTTCCTTTTTCCTTTTTCCTTTTTCCTTTTTCCTTTTTCTTTTTCTTTTTCCTTTTTCTTTTTTCCTTTTTTCTTTTTTCTTTTATCCTTTTTTCTTTTTTTTATTTT
>RDPX01000368.1:341387-389606 GCA_003991215.1 Morbakka virulenta
TTTCCTTTTTCCTTTTTCCTTTTCCCTTTTTCCTTTTTCCTTTTTCCTTTTTCCTTTTTCCTTTTTCCTTTTTCCTTTTTATTTTTTCCTTTTTATTTTTCATTTTTCCTTTTTATTTTTCATTTTTCCTTTTTCCTTTTTCCTTTTTTCTTTTTTCTTTTTTCTTTTTCCTTTTTCCTTTTTCCGTTTTGTTTACTGTGTCAAAACAGAACCACATTGATAGCAGTTTTTACAGTATATATATAATGCTGATGTGTTTGTATGTATATTTTGCATATATGTATTATATCCTGTATAAACATTAATTTAATAATAATAATAATAATAATTTTATTTTAGGTTAGAAAATAATAGTAAATATCGACAAATTTCACCAGAATTATTGTATGCTAAATTGATTATCTCAAATAAATGAACAAATATTTAAACGAATAGAAACAAATAACTTCATGTTTTGAAATTGAACTTAACTTTTTATCATACTGGAATGTACAGTGTTAATTAAGCCTTAGGTTAACTCGATAACAAAAAATAAATGTTTCTAACTGAAAGAGGTACGCTGTACAGCCCGAACCAGGCATTTGGCTGAGTGATCAAAGTGACATTGAATATTCCTCCCACGTAAATACTTTTGGCATGCATAAGCAATTTTCTGAAATTCATTTTCAGGTTGCAGGTAGCTATATTTAAAAGCAGAGCACCGTGGCCCTATTTATCTCACTTTTCCGCACAAGTAGCAAAAAAAATACCTTAAAAAATAATTTACGTTTCGTGCACGATTCCCTCATACCAAAGCTAACCTTGGTGCTTTTTCCTTCTTATAATTTTTTTGTGAATTTTTTTGTGTATTTCTTTCAATACCCCATATTTTTTTGGTATATTTTCCGATTGAAGGTATTGAACTTTCATGAATGAGTTAAATGATATATTTAAGCCTTTGACATCCGCTCAAGTGGCCACAAAACAAAATACTATACCAGGTGTTTAGTGGAAACTTTAAAAGTGTCTTGACACAAAATTAGAGTTCACTACGCTGCTTGTCTGCATTTATTTTTATATTCCAGGTCTTTATATTTAATTATAAAGTAACACAAGCACGTTTCAGACGTTTTTACGGTGGTGTTCAAAACAGCCTTTATTTAACCCGGGGTTGTAAAACGACACCATATTTGGGTTTTCTGCCTTGCTTTGTTAAATCTTTCTTTCGGTTGTTAAGTCTATCTTTGGTGAAAGGCAATAGAAACACCCTTTCTAACCTTTCAGGCACCCAAGTAGTCAAATCACAAAATAACAGCGTATGGTAAGGGCAGGGTTGCAAAAGACTCTGACAGTTAATTTCAATTTTCCACTTGGCTTAGCCTCCACTTCATCCCTTGCACCCACCCCCATACCTCACACACGCACACATACGAAGAGAGAGGGAAAGAGAGAGGGGGCTTTTGCATACAAAGAACAAGACTTCGCATTTTATAAATGAGAAGATAATTATTGGTTAGTTTGGGATGCTATAATCTTAAAACTATAAACATGTGCACATTTTTATGAGAGCCACAAAAAGGATTATGTTATCATTTATTTTTTTATTAATGTTATTATTATGATGATGAGGATTATTATTTTATTATTATTATTATTATTATTATTGTTCTATTAAAAGCTTGATGACTTTTTATCTTGTTTACGGAGTGTTGAGAGAGAACCAATTTATATATTTTAGGTGTAACGTTCCATACTGTTTTTAAGCTGTTTTTATATTCTTGAAGATGTGATGATGAGAAAAACCCTCTCGAAATATATGATCAATGAAATGATAAACGCGTTGTTAATTTGATAAATTTAAATGGATTTATGCCACTATGTTTATTGCATACAAGCTACTTTAGTGTTTTTGTGTCTAACCACCTAGTTAATAATACCTTACCTTATTTCAGCCGTCTTTCAGGACGCACCACATCGCTGACACGAGCTCACCACTAAGTTTTGTTTTTCATTACCACTCTCAGTTCTTCAATTGTTGCTATTCCAGTTTCCTGTAGCAGATTATCCATGTACTTATTATCCAACTTTCTTCTTCCTCTACTTGATTCCCCTTCAGTTGGTTGCCGGAGAACTTGATTGCTAGTAACCTCCTCTGGGTGTCTGACACAATGACCAGAAAGGCGCATCCTTCTTTGCCTGACTTTACTTGAAAGTTTTGGAAGATTGCCATACTAGACATTACCATCCACATTATACATATACATATACTCAATCTGCAGACAGTATCGTTTCGCCCTTTTTGGGCTCATCAGTGCTGCACAGAGCTTCAGAGACATCACTCTGAAATATAACTCTCTGGCCATGTTGCCGGAGCAAACACAGCCTAAATAGTTACTGTGAGATCTTGTCTGAGTGCTCATACTACGCAAGCGCAGCTGAGCTCACTGCGCTTGCGTAGTATGAGCACTCAGACAAGATCTCACAGTAACTGTTTAGGCTGTGTTTGCTCCGGTAACATTGCCATACTTCTAAGTATTATTTAACTGAGTATTAGTAGTTGATAATAGCAATGCCCCAATACCCTCGCAGAGCATAAAAGAGTATCAATCAAGCAGGATATTGCACCTCTAAAACAATCACCGAGCTACAGATTTGCAGTCTTGTGATTGTTTAATAATCGTGAAACTCTGAGCTGCTAAAGAAGTGTAATATCTTATTTGATTGATGCTTGTATATATTTGTATCTAAGGCTTAGAATTAACTGGAAGCCAAATTTGGAGCAATGTGAATCTTGAAAATGGTGTGCACAGAAGAAATAAAGAATGAAAAGGTCTTACAAAGAATGAATTCATCTGTACAGTTTAAAAGCACGATATGAGAACTAAAAATGTGATGCTTTGCCTACATCTTCACAGCCAGCATCCATTAAGAACGCTTTTAGAAGCTCGAATAGATGGTGTATGCCCCCAAGGAATAGTAGGGATCAATTAGGCAAAGAATATTTTCGGGTGGATTTGTCTTTGGTTCCTGCAGACAGTGAGGGCTCCGCAAGACCAGAGAAGATGCAGAGGGTCGCCACGAACCCTTAAAAGGGTTAGAACCTCATAATGATGGTAATTCAAGGTACTGGAATAGAACCAAGTAGTTAAATCAACCGAAGTATTCCAATGTAATTACCATTTACTAGTCAAATGAAACTTTTCTTCGAATGTACCTCAAATGACACTTTGTACCGTAAACTGTACCAAGTACAATTATTTTATTACACATAATTCAATCTTTATCTTATTTAACTGAATATAAAAAATCCCTAACAAAAAACGATGTAATCTGCGCTGCTACAATAAATTGTTAAAAAAAGAGAGAAATAATTTCCATACATAAAAGCTCAATCGTATTTTAACCTTTTATCTCCAATAGTTAAATGCAACGCACGGAACCCATAATTCATGTTTGAAATTCAATAGCGCTTGTTACAGTGCGGCTGCGTCTTCAGGAGGACAACGACTTCACTTTCAAGATCAGATCAACTGATCTCAGCATGCATATTGGACAAGGAAATTGTGTGTAAATCTGCGCTCAGAAAACTCATATTCCGTATCATGGGACATCTTATCTTAATTATGCATGTAAAGCTGAGTCTTACGCAGGACGACGTCACTTTCAAGGTCAGATCAACTGATCTCATCATGCATTTTGGACAAGGAAATTGTGTGTAAATCTGCGCTCAGAAAACTCATATTCCGTATCATGGGACAGCTTATTTTAATTACGCATGAATACCTGAGTCTTACGCAGGACGACGTCACTTTCAAGATCAGATCAACTGATCTCAGCATGCATATTGGACAAGGAAATTGTGTGTAAATATGCGCTAAGAAAACTCATATTCCGTATCATGGGACATCTTATCTTAATTACGGATGAATAGCTAAGTCTTCCGCAGGACGACGTCACTTTAAAGATCAGATCAACTGATCTCAGCATGCATTTTGGGCAAAGAAATTGTGAGTAAATCGGCCCACCGATAGCCCATATTCCGTATCATGGGACAGCTTATCTTAATTACGCATATATAGCCGAGTCTTCTGCAGGACGACGCAAGGACGGCCCAACCATAGCTCAGGTGGAAAAGCATGTAGAATGGTCATCCCTATACACGTAATTTGGGTGTGATGGGCGACAATATGGATTTGGGGAGAAAAACAGGTCATTTTAAGTAACATGTTTCCAAAATGATCTTTTGAAAAAGTGCCGGTAGGTCAGGTAACAATAGATCACGTGGTTATAATAGCGGTAGGCAATGGTTCGAATCCAGCACCGTGCAAAAATATTTTTTACTTTTATACAATTCTAAATCCTCTCCAGCCATACGACATTATTTTCAGAAGGTCAGTTTTGCAGATTTAATAAATTACAGTGCAAAGAAAATTTTTGGTCTTGGCGCGAACCTCAGAATCTTTCAACGAATATTCAGCCAGGAAGATAACATTCTCTCAAAAACTGGCGCTTATTGCTGTTGAAGATATTTTGGCATTCATTTTTATATAATTTGGGCCTTTCCTATTTGAGATCTACGTTATTTTCTCCCGTTTTTACTTAATACAGATATGGAGTTAACAAGAAATACACAGACCAAAAATATGCATCAAGTTGACCTATGTCCTGAATTTTTTTTCTGAATTTCTTTATCATATTTCAATAGCCGTTTTAATCATTTTGATGTGTTAACTTATCGTACGATTTTTGTATTCATGGTAAGTACACGATAAACATTTATATTAAAGGAAGAATAAACTCAAAGATAACCTTGGTTACAATTGGGCACCAAGGACGCAACTTAACATGATTACAAATTATTATCAATATAGGTGTTGAGATTTCTAAAAGAGGCGTTGTTTATTCTTGTTTGATTAAACAGGGTGAATGATGTTATTCACATGCGATTCCTGGTCCTTCAGTGTCATACTGACAGGTTTTATTAATCACGGGTGATTATGCACTTGGTCATACGGCACTGTCACTCTTTATTTTGACCTCAATTCGTGAATGATCACGTGTTGGCATTTATGCGATCCCCACAAGCATGTGTAACCCACTTTTGCATAAATATTTGTAATTGCAGTTGAATTTCAGAATCTACGAAAATTGGATAGAAGTCTTTAGTTTATGTACAGAAGTTGAGTGGCTGATTCTCAGACCGTCTTTAAGCAGTTAAAGCCCTCTCACTGGGCTAAAAGCGTGACTTTTACGATATAAGTTTATATACATTCACACTCATACATACATACATACATACATACATACATACATACATACATACATACATACATATATTTATTTATGTGCGATGGCGGTAATGACAGTAACGACAACAAAAAACACTCAACTTGATTTTCAAAGCTTTTTTCCAATCAAACGTGAATTTCCGAGAGAGAGAGAGAGCACGGAATCATAGCTAGCTGATCGCATAGACTAAAACTAAAACTACATGTGAGCTTACAGCGTATATATGGATTTAAACAGGAACTACGGATTAAATAGAATTATACAAAATTAAGAAAACAGGAAAGGTGTGTATGAGAAAATATAAGAAACACCACCAGTTAATAGCAAAGGCATCTTAGAATGAATGAGTAGAAAAAATAGGGTATCGTGACATATGCATACATACATACATACATACATACATACATACATACATACATAGAAACATGTTGATTGCTCCGTCTTCACAGATGATCGCCGTCTTTTAACGCGAAGATCGCCGTCTTTTTTTCCACCCTCCTTGCTATTTCTCGAGTAACTGCGAAGATGACTCTTCAAATCAGCAGTCGATTTGCAGCGCTTGCAGCAAAGATGGAAGATGTACTCGAGTGTCCTCACAGGGTTGATTGAATCTGGATGCGGAATGAAATATTTGTGTACAGCCTTGTGTCTTTTCAGTCCCGCCACTGACTTGCATACTTTACTACAAAATACGCAGTTGTTACCATCAGGCCGTGGGGTTAGTGCAGAAATAGGCCATCTCTTTTTTTCAAGTGGTTCACGTAACCTGCTTTAGAAAGTATTACCCTATCACAGGTCTTGCACTTCCAGCCGGCAGTGTTGAAATCCAGCTGCCTTGCCACACCTTGCCTTAAGTCACTTTTTAGAGCTGCGTGTGCCAAGTATCGTTCGTACATATATGCATACATACATATACACGTATACATATATGTGTACATACATTATATATATACATACATTGTATACATACGTACATTACATACGCACCTTACATATACATACATTGTATACATACACACATGACATACATACATATGTATATACATTACATATATTTCATTATCTTCAGAGACTGATGTACAAAACAACCCGACACTACGTTTTGGCATAAGATGTATCTGTCAATTTGGAGTTATAAAGCGTAGTCACTGAGTGGTTAAATCAACAGATTACCTTGCAATACGTTCGCCATTCGAACTCCACCCACGTTCCTGGAAATAATGCGCCCGATTCATTTCTCTGTTATAAGTGGCACGCTTTAAATTGAATTCGTTTCGATCTTGTTTTAAGTTTTTGCTCTGATTGGGTTCTGTTTTTGTGTTTCCTTGAGAATTCTAGTGCCTGTATTTAACATACTGATTTATCTTATGAGATATTTATCATTATTTACTTTCAGTAAAAGTGTAAAAACAACAATCACTATCCTGATTTTGCCTTTACGGAAGATACTAACTATATTAATAATTCTTGTTGCTTGGTCGATACCTTGCATGAAGCCAGTGGCATAAATATTGTGGTGACGATTCCTCCTCTTATGCAGATAGGGCCAGAGCCAAAAGATACATAAGATAAAGATACATACATAAGTTCTTAACCCTCTCCATCTATCTATCCATCTAATTGACCCTCATGCTCGAGTGGCTTTTAGTCTTGATGTGTGGTGATTCTCTAGTACATAAAAAAAGCCTCCAAAACCCCAGTCGCCCTTACGGGACTCTAGGGCACTGACCAACATACAAGTCAATTTGATAAACTAAAACTTTCTCTTAGTGCACTCACGCAGAATTGTCTCCAACGACTTTCCTTTTTTTACTTCTTGCACTGTCACATTTTCCAGCACTGTCTTATTACGGTTGTCTCTTCTCGTATATTTCTCGTCGACGAATATGAGCCTTTTTGTCAAGCTGTCGTCACATGCTCGTGCAACATGTGCAACCCATTTTCTGTTCTGGTTTCTTATATACTCTGTTATTGAAACTGATTTTGTTATGTTAAATATCTTGTCATTGGCATATTTCCAAGTCCAGTTCATTCTCCCCAACTCATTCTCACTTTTCGCAAGCTCCATCTCCACATCGAAATAGCCATTTTAAAAAATCCGGAGTTCCTAATGCTTCATGAGTGGTTGCGATACACCTTGGCTATCCAGGAGGTAATGAAACTGAGAGAAGCCTTTGTCGATAAACCACTGGTAATAAAAATTCGCGATCTGTAAAATTTTTATCAAAGAATCCAGCTTGATAAAATCTTTTTCATTCACCACCATTTTTTCGTTTTCTTCTTTATCATTCCTTCTATGACTGTTGCTCTAAATTTCAGGATCTAAATTCGGTTTTAACATTGTTCTATCCTTAGTGCCCTTTCCCTTAATGCCTCTTACGTCCACATTTTTCCACATAGTATGATTACATAGTGGTTTTTNCGTGGGGTTAGTGCAGAAATAGGCCATCTCTTTTTTTCAAGTGGTTCACGTAACCTGCTTTAGAAAGTATTACCCTATCACAGGTCTTGCACTTCCAGCCGGCAGTGTTGAAATCCAGCTGCCTTGCCACACCTTGCCTTAAGTCACTTTTTAGAGCTGCGTGTGCCAAGTATCGTTCGTACATATATGCATACATACATATACACATATACATATATGTGTACATACATTATATATATACATACATATACACATATACATATATGTGTACATACATTATATATATACATACATTGTATACATACGTACATTACATACGCACCTTACATATACATACATTGTATACATACACACATGACATACATACATATGTATATACATTACATATATTTCATTATCTTCAGAGACTGATGTACAAAACAACCCGACACTACGTTTTGGCATAAGATGTATCTGTCAATTTGGAGTTATAAAGCGTAGTCACTGAGTGGTTAAATCAACAGATTACCTTGCAATACGTTCGCCATTCGAACTCCACCCACGTTCCTGGAAATAATGCGCCCGATTCATTTCTCTGTTATAAGTGGCACGCTTTAAATTGAATTCGTTTCGATCTTGTTTTAAGTTTTTGCTCTGATTGGGTTCTGTTTTTGTGTTTCCTTGAGAATTCTAGTGCCTGTATTTAACATACTGATTTATCTTATGAGATATTTATCATTATTTACTTTCAGTAAAAGTGTAAAAACAACAATCACTATCCTGATTTTGCCTTTACGGAAGATACTAACTATATTAATAATTCTTGTTGCTTGGTCGATACCTTGCATGAAGCCAGTGGCATAAATATTGTGGTGACGATTCCTCCTCTTATGCAGATAGGGCCAGAGCCAAAAGATACATAAGATAAAGATACATACATAAGTTCTTAACCCTCTCCATCTATCTATCCATCTAATTGACCCTCATGCTCGAGTGGCTTTTAGTCTTGATGTGTGGTGATTCTCTAGTACATAAAAAAACCTCCAAAACCCCAGTCGCCCTTACGGGACTCTAGGGCACTGACCAACATACAAGTCAATTTGATAAACTAAAACTTTCTCTTAGTGCACTCACGCAGAATTGTCTCCAACGACTTTCCTTTTTTTACTTCTTGCACTGTCACATTTTCCAGCACTGTCTTATTACGGTTGTCTCTTCTCGTATATTTCTCGTCGACGAATATGAGCCTTTTTGTCAAGCTGTCGTCACATGCTCGTGCAACATGTGCAACCCATTTTCTGTTCTGGTTTCTTATATACTCTGTTATTGAAACTGATTTTGTTATGTTAAATATCTTGTCATTGGCATATTTCCAAGTCCAGTTCATTCTCCCCAACTCATTCTCACTTTTCGCAAGCTCCATCTCCACATCGAAATAGCCATTTTAAAAAATCCGGAGTTCCTAATGCTTCATGAGTGGTTGCGATACACCTTGGCTATCCAGGAGGTAATGAAACTGAGAGAAGCCTTTGTCGATAAACCACTGGTAATAAAAATTCGCGATCTGTAAAATTTTTATCAAAGAATCCAGCTTGATAAAATCTTTTTCATTCACCACCATTTTTTCGTTTTCTTCTTTATCATTCCTTCTATGACTGTTGCTCTAAATTTCAGGATCTAAATTCGGTTTTAACATTGTTCTATCCTTAGTGCCCTTTCCCTTAATGCCTCTTACGTCCACATTTTTCCACATAGTATGATTACATAGTGGTTTTTCTTTATTTTGGGACTCCTACGAAAAGGATCTAAAATTTTTTTATGACTATGTCCTTTTTGCACAACATACTCGCAAAGCACCACAGCCTTTAATGTTTACCCTAACGCTTGTTACTCCTACACAATTTTTGACAGCTAATTTTTCAGTCTATTGAGGAGTGATATTTACAGAATAACATAACACAATCATCACTTAATTCTTAGCACCATCGTAGGTTCTCTCTTTTATACCCTACACTTTCCCTGTATGTATCTTTCTAATTAATGATTTGTATATCTTGAGTTCGATCCTCCTAGAACCGTTCGATCCTCCGAAAGTTCTTTTATCGCACAACACACACTTGACATCATTTGAAATTTGCACCACCAGCTTATGATATCACCATACCCAACAATCGGGATTTTAATTCCGGAGAATATTAATGAAATCGTTGGAGTCCATTCGAAACAGGAAGGATTACGTTAACGTGAAATTATTTCATTAAAAATACAGTGGTCATTGATCGTTTTGAATCAGAACACAAGAAAGGAAACAACTGTGCCTGAAACGTTTTATTCTCGTAGAAATCTTATGTTATTTGATGAGGTTATTAATGTCATATCACTTTTTCATGATTGCCAAATAATTTAACTATATATTTTCAGATTGGTGATGAAAACTAATTCCTGCGGTATGTACAACGATACCGTTGCGTCTACAAGTACTTAAACATTTTTAATGGTCTAATAGTATATAATTCAGGGCAATGGCTAAAGACCAGCCTGGGGTACAAGCTCCAGAATGGAGAAGTAAAGCTCCTCCTTCCCTCAGTTAGCTTGGGTGTTCACCTTGAGCAAGTGTTAGTCCACCTGTAGCTTCCCCTGTCAGGTTCACGATACTCGGCAGGCATGTTTATCAACTCGGCAAAGGTTCTGGCAACAGCAACCAGATAATTTTCGGAGTCGTCTCAGCTATGCTGTGACACTGGTTTACGAAAGCTTCTTGCCAAGGGGCACTCTGTAGCACTACTTCGTGTTGACTTCTTTGGTGCAGCCTTCCCGCTATGGAAATAGATGATAATAGTATATAATAGTAACTTGCTTTAAATATTTTATACGGTGCACCAATAACTGGATCCATGTTGGTTGTTTTTAAATATTCAGTACTGTTACTTTTAAAAAATTATAACTAGGCCTACGTGGTACAATACACAATCGATTTAATTCAAGTGTTTAGTCCGATTAGATACGAAGTCTCCTAACAACAAATTGAAACACGCACAATACAGCGTCCTTCGAACACACTGTAAACAACGACAGGTGTACTCATTGAAAAGAGGATGTATTGCTATTGTCTAACACCCAATCATAATTAAATATGGATTCTGCTTTCCCTTATAGACTTTGCCAATAAGGATGGTCCACATTTTGTAAGTTAGTGTCATTTCATATGTATTTGACCAGTGGATTTCATTAAACAGCGTTCATTTTTGAAGTTCTGTAAATTCTGCTATTTGGAAGTATTTTCATAAACAAATACTGAAATCATATAGTATACAACAGGAAGGTCAGTACCGTATTAATATCATTCGTTTAACTTTTTAACTTTGAGTTTGTGATACAGGGAGAGGGGGGATATTTCAGGAGATTACACATGCAATACGATAACCGTAAAAAAAATGTTGATAGCTGCTGATTAACATTTGTAGAGAAATACACTGAAGCAAAACCATTTTCTCGTGACTTATGATCAATAAGGTATTAAATGAGGTATTGCTGGGGTCATTGCCATTCACTAGGGTGATCTGGTAAGTATAGGTATTTATTTGGTCTCAGTTTTGTAGTTTGATTGGTAGAACGCAATCCTTGTCAGTCAGGTGCATTCTCACTGTAGTTGGTTAGTCGTTCCATCGACAAAGCCATTTTTGTTTGAGTAGACGACATGACATTCTGTGCTCATAGCAACAGCGTTCATAAATCTGTACCAATCTTCTATGTAAACTTCCATTACTAATCATTGATGGTAATACAAGAATTTGTGTAACGTAAACTTTATGCTGTACAGAAAACACACAAATGTAAAGTTTTGAAATTATGTGTGTAAGAATTTACAGCTCATGTTGAAAATGCCTGGCATATAATCACCAATGACAAGTTTGTTGCTTTTTCAAAAGGTCAAACCAAACTCCGCAAACGGCGGGTTTTTATTTCCATGCGAGTGCGCTGTTTGATATGCATTGAACGACATTCTCTCAAACGAGATCAAAGAAATACAGTACCTGTAGCTTATGATTAATTAATTATTTTATTGCTTATGTTGAAAAGAACAGACAAAACAATTTATACATTTTTCTGGTGTAGATAGAATTTCTTTTCGATCATCTGTTGGAATCTATGCACTTGAATAAGATTCGGAATTAAAGGTTATATTTATTCAAAGCGTACTTTGTATGGCTTTACTATGGCATAAACAACAGTATTTGATAAAAGAAAAATGTAATCACGACACTGGATATCTTTAAAAGCATTCCTAGCAGTTATTGTTTGTCTCTTTGTCATGAACTAGTTTTCTATCTCAGTGAGAGCAAGGAAATATAACCACGACAATTTGTTGGCATAATGGGTTGACAATTATACTCAGGTAAGTAAACTAGTCCAGACCTAATTTTTAAAAGCAACGCTAGGTGATCGTTGCACAGGGGTAAATGCTTTTAAGAAAAATAGCGTCAGATTGCCATTGCCTTTAAATGAGGATTCCAAAGCCTCTCAGGTTTATTAAGTCATAACATTAATGGCAGACATTGTGGACGTTTCTGTAATTCCTTCAAGTGTTGCCATACACACTTGTATCTGTTCTCATGTGAAATACTTGAATTCAGTTGAAGAAAGTTGTCAGCATGCTTTTGTCTTTATCGAGCAGGTAGCTGAATATCATCTTAGCAGTAGTAAGAGCAAAAGTTCATATACAATAAATGGACATTAAGTCGAGTCCATTAAAGTGGCTGACAAGTGTAAGGTTTAGGTAAAACGTCATACGAGATTGTCAAGCAATGTCGGTGAGCAGGAACGCACATTGTCTGATGGTTTTAATGAATACCGACATCGTTGTTTATACACACCATGGTGTATGCTAAGGTGCGATTTAAATTTGCTATTTCATATGAAAAAATTATTCCCTTTTAAAAGCGTCTTTGAAAACATCTCGTTTTGATATTCCTTGGCCTATTTTGTTACACCATTTGCTTGCTAGNATTTGTTGGCATAATGGGTTGACAATTATACTCAGGTAAGTAAACTAGTCCAGACCTAATTTTTAAAAGCAACGCTAGGTGATCGTTGCACAGGGGTAAATGCTTTTAAGAAAAATAGCGTCAGATTGCCATTGCCTTTAAATGAGGATTCCAAAGCCTCTCAGGTTTATTAAGTCATAACATTAATGGCAGACATTGTGGACGTTTCTGTAATTCCTTCAAGTGTTGCCATACACACTTGTATCTGTTCTCATGTGAAATACTTGAATTCAGTTGAAGAAAGTTGTCAGCATGCTTTTGTCTTTATCGAGCAGGTAGCTGAATATCATCTTAGCAGTAGTAAGAGCAAAAGTTCATATACAATAAATGGACATTAAGTCGAGTCCATTAAAGTGGCTGACAAGTGTAAGGTTTAGGTAAAACGTCATACGAGATTGTTAAGCAATGTCGGTGAGCAGGAACGCACATTGTCTGATGGTTTTAATGAATACCGACATCGTTGTTTATACACACCATGGTGTATGCTAAGGTGCGATTTAAATTTGCTATTTCATATGAAAAAATTATTCCCTTTTAAAAGCGTCTTTGAAAACATCTCGTTTTGATATTCCTTGGCCTATTTTGTTACACCATTTGCTTGCTAGGCCACAGGTAACCCCTCCATCCCAAATTGTTTTTTTCTGGTACGTAAATTTCGTGTTATACTATAAATACACCCTCTCCCCCCAACTTATTTTCAATATCTTACATGAATTGCTTACTCAGCTGTAGCTAACCCCCCCCCCCTCCAAAACAGTTGTTATCTTTTTTAAAAGCAAAGCTTTTTTGAACACATGTTATTTTCCAGTGTGACCAAAATATTTTATCTTAGCTTTCTTAAGCAGATTTGTTTGTAATTCGTTGACTGGGGTGTCTCTGATAGGTCGTTTAATATACGGATATTTTTTAACCACTAGCGTGTGTCGTATCCGTATGCTAAGAAGTGACACAAAAGCAGTATGTCTTACTGTTTTTAATTGCTTTCAGAGAGGACGTACAGTATGCTGCAATTCTGTTTACGTCGCAGAAATCCTAATGAGCAAGTTAGCGTCGAGGGTTTTTGCGAAGAAAAGAGATTGTCTTTTGACCCAAATTGTTTTACATATAATGAAAGTTTGGATTAAATTACAGATTAGAATGTTTTTATTAACAATACCAAAGATTAGATGTTATTAAGAATGCTTCGACTAGTCAAAATTATTTTCTGTTTATCCGTTCCTGCATCCTTCATCGTATTATCATGGAATTTGGAAGTAACTAAACGTCAAAGTCAGAAAAGATGATTAGCGAACTCTATACTATACGTGATACTGGTTCTCATCTTGAAACCAACGTAAGCATTTTTGTAGTGTGGCAGGAATGACTAGTGTGGCAGAAATGACAGCCACGTCCCAGCCTCGAGATCGTAATATTTCTATTAAAAGAACGGGGGCAGCATCATTTGAACTGAGTTACTCTTGAACTCTTAAGGTTGACCTCAAATTATCGAAAATTTCCTTAACGATAACATTGGCCTAAGTCAGTGGTGGAAACGAGTTGCTATAGTGAAGGAGAGCACTAGTATAATGGAACAATTTTGGAAGGAGCCCTTTAAATCTGCAGGTTAGTTTTTTGTTTTAACCTATCCAGACATCAATGGCGATCACTAGAAATACTATTCCCGGTTATGAAAACAATAGGATTTCAAAATGTATATACGTCACTGATCAATTCAACAGAAAGGATGTATCCCTAGGCTGCCATTGGTCGAATAAATATTGTGACGTATACTGTCATTTCTCCCATGCTAGTCATTTTTGTCACGGCACAGTATCCCGATCACTAGAAATACTATCCCCGGTTATGAAAACAATAGGATTTCAAAATGGATACACGTCACTAATCAATTCAACAGAAAGAATGTATCCCTAGGGTGCCATTGGTCGAATAAATATTGTGACGTGTACTGTCATTTCTCCCATGCTAGTCATTTTTGTCACGGCACAGTATCCCGATCACTAGAAATACTATCCCCGGTTATGAAAACAATAGGATTTCAAAATGGATACACGTCACTAATCAATTCAACAGAAAGAATGTATCCCTAGGGTGCCATTGGTCGAATAAATATTGTGACGTATACTGTCATTTCTCCCATGCTAGTCATTTTTGTCACGGCACAGTATCCCGATCACTAGAAATACTATCCCCGGTTATGAAAACAATAGGATTTCAAAATGGATACACGTCACTAATCAATTCAACAGAAAGAATGTATCCCTAGGGTGCCATTGGTCGAATAAATATTGTGACGTGTACTGTCATTTCTCCCATGCTAGTCATTTTTGTCACGGCACAGTATCCCGATCACTAGAAATACTATCCCCCGTTATGAAAACAATAGGATTTCAAAGTGGATATACGTCACTAATCAATTCAAGAGAGAGGATGTATCCCAAGGCTGCCATTAGTCGAATAAATATTGTTACGTATACTGTGATTTCTGCTACGCTAGTCATTTTTGCCGCGGCATATTTTAACGTTTTGCACAGACGACTTACATACGTCTTATGCTTACGCAACGGATGTCGATTTACTTTGAATTGCAAGGTGCACAACGGTTGCTCAAAGGGTCAACTGCTTTGTATGAACACTTAATGTTTTTAGTTTTTTAAATCTAAGGAAGGTTTCGAAGCCACTTTAGCGCCAAGGATTACTTTTCTTATTTGATGTTTTTTCCTTTATATTTTTTAATTTATTGATTTCTTTGGTGTTCCAGTTTTATACGATTTCAATAGAATGCCACTTTAACGGAGAAACAAACTGAACGCAATACTTCCGTAAATTGTCAGGGATTCGGACTGCGAACCTCTTGTATGGTAATCAGTTTATTTGTTCATGAACGACTCTGCCACTACTGCTCTAATTTGTATTATGTAGAGACCTGACTACTCAGTAAACAATTTTTGTTTTTATTATTATTATTTGAGTTCATTTCACACCAAAATAGTTTTGCTGGAATTTTGAAGTTCCAGTGCCAACAAGCCACCTTAGAGGCCCAAGGCTTTCCTTATGATCCTGGCTGTGTTCAACAACGCGGTGGTCTGCATGGTTTCAATCTTCTTTCGGATTCCGATTTGGTTTAATCTATTTTTCAACGACTTTGGAACTGTTCCTAAAGCAGCAATAACTATTTGAATAACAGTTACTTTCTTGTTCCATAGAACTTTTAGTTATCTTGCCAAATCTTGATAGTGGCGTGGAGTGGCGCATTTTAGATGAAAGATATGGTTGCTAGAGTGATCTAGGGGGAGAGGCGCTAATGGCTTAGATGGTAGGGCTTTTTTCTTTCGTATGCGTCACATATTCATTTCCATGACCACCCATTCCGTCGCTGTCCATGAAACCGACACATCACAGAAGGTGGTCAGCTTTTTCTTTCTCGTTGTGACATCAACGGCCGTAGGGTAAATCTTTTGCCCTATCTTTGATGGTGGAGCATGTGGCCATGACAGATATAGCGCTTGGTCGAATCCAGTTCAGTATAAACATATTATTAACTTTTCTGAAAATTCTGAACTTGTAGTCTCAGAGGAAGCCACAGATATAAGAGCTTTATCATGTCATAAATCGTAACCTTTTTCTAAGCTACGTTTCAAGAGATACTACTCCCATTGTCAGGGAACTGACGTGATTAGTTTCAGCTCTTTTGTACTCTAGCATTCTTGATTTTATGGACCCAGAGGAAGCCATAGGCATAAGAGCTTTATCATGTCATGAGTCGTAAGCCTTTTCTGAGCTACATTTCGAGAGATACGTTTCCCATCATCAGGCTACTGAAATGACCAGGTACGGCTGTTTTTTATACCTTGGTAATGCAGACCTAGGTGTGGATAGGGCTCGAGTTGTTTCGAGGCGTGGCGCCATACCTATGTTGTGCTTGTTTTGTTTGTTGTGTTTCTTTCTATAGTGCTGGAAGCCATATTTCTGGAAGGGTGTAGGACATATTGTTGATGTGATTGCTGTGTTGAGGGAATGTATATTTTTCAATCTTCGGTCATATTTATCAATTGGTAAAAACAATGAGCTTCCAACTTTTTTGTTGATATTTTCTTTTGTTTTCATCGTTGATTGTGAGTGTGGGTCCCAAGGACCTTCTTTTTCTAATTTCATAACGTTGCCATTAACCCTTATACATAACCCAAGAATTACTAAATTTATAAACGTTGATTTTCCTGGATATTGTTTCGTGTGTTCTCTTACTACCGTATCTGCTTTAATGTGGCGGTTAAAGAGTCGGTTTGGATTTGTCGAGTTTGTCTAAATGACATAGCACAACTTCGACATTTTATTTGCATTTAATATTACATCTTAGCGCTTTATATGTGGAAGGCTATTCAAGAGATTTGTTTTGTTTCAAGAAATTGTTTACATATTACGTAATCAAGGAGGGGAGAGGGCTCATCAGAATTGATTATGATTGATTTTCAGGGAAGGAAGGGGTCAACGGGTTTGATGGCATGAGCGAATGAAAAAAAAACATAAATAGCGTATTTTGTTCTATTTTCCTCTTTTTGGTAATCGCTTTCATACGTATCATGAAAAAACTGAATATGAAATTCAATATACACTACGATTCTTGACAGTTCTCTTGTTTTTTTTGTGTTTTTTGTTGTTGTTAAATTGTGGCGCTTGAATAGTCCAAGAGGTAGACCATGGGGTGTTTTATCGGAGGGCTCACCCATCACTGTAAAGTTGATTAGGGGGTAAGTAGATGTTGACGTAAGTTTGGTAAGGCGTCACCAAATGATTACGATTGATTACAAGGTGGGGGGAGTATTGAACAGGCCGAAAGCTGATAACGTAATATGTGAACGATCCCTAAGTTGCCTTGATGTAACAAGAGCTGCTAGCGGGGAGGTTCGCATCGGAAAATTACCGTGCATAATGTTTTCTGTGTTCGCCTTGGAATGAGACAGATAGCAACCATTTCTAATAACTGTTGCAGGTGTCGCTTTCTTGGAATCGTTTACTCCATGTGTAGTGATAGCTTTGTTTAGTTTTTAGAACTTGGTAGACGTATTTGACAACCAGGTGTGATAACCTGCTACATATATGCAGAACTTATTTGAATTTCTAATCAAACAAGCACAAAGGATAATATATTGATTATTGTGTATGCTGGTAGAGACTGCGGACATGGGTAGAAGTAACAGAACTATATCTGGCTCATATCTTGTTTTTTCAATTGTTCTGTAATATGGGATGATACGTATTCAACAGCTGTGGTCCCAGCGCCTTAAATTATTCTGCAGAATAATTTTTCAGAATTTGGGAAATAAAATGTTTGCTTTTACGAAGCTGTGTAGTTTTAGTGAAATTGCAATGAGCGAAGTAAGGGACATAGAAGGGATTACAGTAAATGGGGTAAATATGAATAATATCAGGTATGCAGATGCTACAGCGCTCATAGCGGATTCAGAAAGTAAGGTACAGGTTATTGTGACTGAAAGTGAGAAGTTGGGGTTATAAGTGAAAGTTAAGAAAACGTTTTGCATGATTATATCGAAGAAGAAAGAGTCTCCTAAATGCCAGTTAATAGTAAATGGACAAGCGATAAAACAAATAAAACAGTTTAGTTACTTAGGTAGTGTTCTTACAAGCGATGGTAGATGTGACACCGAAATAAAAAGAAGGATCGGAATAGCAAAGAATGCTTTCAAAGATCTAGCTAATATTTTGACGAACAGAAAGATCAAGCTGGATACAAGAAATAGAATATTTAAATCTTATGTTTGGTGAGTTCTTTTATGCGGTTATGAAACATGGACAGTAAGCAGGAATATGGAGGGAAACTTGCAGTCTTTACAATAATAGTTTTTCAGGCGTGTCCTAAGAGTATCATGGTTAGATAGCCAAAGCAATGAAATCGTTTTAGACAGGGGTGGAGAATATAGAGGTCTAATCAACGTGATTACAAAGCAGCAAATGTCTTTTTTGGTCATAGATGTAGAAAAGAAAAGCTTGAAAATTTAGTTAGCACAGGAAAGATTGAGCGAAGAAGAGCTCGTGGCAGACAGCGACAAGGCAATATGGCTCGCATGAGAAGAATAATTGGTCAATCTTGGTCAGGAAGTGAAATCATCCAACATACAAAGGACAGAGACATTTGGGGGGCCATGACCGTCAACATCGATCGACTGGACACGTAGATAGATAGTAGTTACACAAACACGATGACTAATCACATTTCTTAACTATTGCTGGGAAAACATTGAAAAGAAAATTGTTTTTTCCTGAAAAGAAAAATAATTCCTATTCGATTCCTTTTTTCAAAGATACCAAAGTGTACATAATGATATGGGCACCAGAAGTCGGCGATGACACTTTATGTTTAAAATATGAAGATGACAACGTCGATGAGAGGTTTGACGTGGCTATAGTGGATGAAGTATGCAAGAGTAGAAAGGTGGCGAAAAGGTGGAGCAAAATTTATTTCTTCCTGGGCACTTCAAAGAGTCATTTGAAAACACATCAATGCTCTACTTTGGTAGTTGCGATGACGTCAAACAACATGACGAGGTCCTTTGAAATCAACGTACAAGAATCATTTAAGCTTCTTCTTAAATTATCATCTCAGTGAGCAGCTACAGAAACTACGACCTTGCAGCAAAGCTGGAGAATGGTGATAATCATGGTGATGATGATAATAATGATAATAACAGCTGACCACATAATGAATGTTTAATCCTTGGCCAGCTTTAGGCTATTTCATTACCGTTATTAAGACCATTATTTGTTCTTTGATCTATTTGCAACCACCCCATTCTCACCGGGCTTTGACTAAGGGTTTGATCGAGTGCTTTTTGTTTAGTCTTCTTCTAGTTCAGGCATATTTTTGAGATCTTTTGCTTTTTATGACAACTTACTAATCAAAAGCAGTGTTGGTGAATCCATTCTGACAGTAGTTTTAGTTTCCGCTCCACAAGCTGGTCTTGACAGCAATGCGAAAAATGCTTTTTTTAAAAGTCCTACAAACATCAACAGCTAAATGCGGTGCTTGGGTAATCATCTTTACTTGTGGCGATTTCAATGGTTACGATGGTGTTCATGGTGGAAAAGGATTTGGTAATCGTAACTACGAAAACGAGAGGCTACTGGAGTTTGCAGTGGCTGTCAGTATGTTGGTGGCTAATTCACACTGTTAAAAGAGACAGAGAAAGAAAAGAGACTTGTAACTTTTAAATCAGGTGGTTACTGTAGTCCAATTGACTACATTTCTGTAAAGCATTGTAATTTCAGGCTGGTACGCAAGACCAAAGTGTTGCCGAAGGAACAATGTGTCCCACAGCGTAAGTTGCTTTCTTTTGACGGCAAATTGCTGTTCAGTTTAGGGTGAAGCCAAAAGTTTGTCCCAAAACGACCTGTCTGGAAGTTTAAATATGTTGACATCAAAGAAGAGTATAAAGGAGTGTTAGTAGTGCTGTCAAGGAGAGAAAAAGGCTTTGGAAAGCCTGGAAAAATTATGGTAGCAAAGACGACTTTTTGGCAGCGAGACTTAGGTCCAGAATTGCTTGGCAAGCTAGCAAAAAGAAACGCTGGAAGATGGCACTTTCGCTGGTACAAATGCTGGAACTGATGATATTTTCCTTGTTCCTAAGCAGGCGCGTAAGGAGAATAAAGATGTAGCGGGTGAAAAGTGTATCATTGACGAAGATGGCAACATGGCAATTGGTGTTGATACCATGGCAAATGCTTGGAAACAGTACTACAAGCGCCTGGTTAATATTGAGTTGCATCGATCTAAGTTTGTTGCACATCTAGATCCTGCAGTTGGCCCTGCATGATATATCACACCGAAGATGGTGAATTTATTTCTCCTAATAATAAAGACTTGAAAAGCTGCTGGCCTATCTAGTGTTGAACCCCAAATTGCTCTTGGCTTTTCCGATCGTATGTTGCGATGTCATAGATGATCTTGTCAATGCCATTGTGAGAGAAGAAAAGATACCCCAGGAATGAAACGAAAGCACAATCTAGAGTTTGTAAGAATGCCAGGGTGATGCACTGAGAAGAGGGAATTACTGAGGTTGGAAACTAACTGATCTTAAGGTTATAGAAAGAGTAATTGAGAAATTCATCGAAGTGTCTATCAATATTGACGAGATGCGGTTTGAATTCTGCCGTAACAGAAGCACTACGGCTGCAATTTGCATTTTACGTCAGGTGCAGGAGGAGTACTTTCTCAAACGTCTGCATTTGTACTAGGTTTTTGTGAACTTAGAGAAAGCCTTTGACTAGGTTCCAAGGAGGGCGGTTTGGTGGGTAATTCGCGTGGTTGGAGTGCCTTAATGGACTGTTATTGTTGTTCAATGTAAGTACTGTGGTGCTAAGAGTCGAGTAAGGGGCAGTAACTCAGTAATGAGTTTAAAGTTAGGGTTGGGGTACACCAAGGGTCACCTCTAAGCCCACTGTTGTTCATCATTGTGTTAGAGACTTTATCTATGAAAGCAATGTTTAGAATATTGACGTCACATTTTGTTGTGAAGTGGCATTTTGTGACAGTAACTTGGAAATGGTAGACAAGTTCAAGTACCTAGGTGATGGAATGTGCCTTGGGGATAGTTGTGAGCTGATCAAAGTTATGAGAAAATGCTATGGTTGTAGTAATTTTCGGGGGTGCTGCCCTTGTTAACCGGCAAGGCTATATATCTCCAAATGTGTGGTAGTAATTTCTTTCTCAGGACTACTCTGTTGCATGGCTCTGAATGATGGGGTCTTCGCCATGAAGATTAACAACGCTTGGAGATGAATGAGCGAGTCATGGTCCAATAGATGTATAATGTTAAGAGGAAAGAACGAGTCGGCACCTCTTCCCTCCTCCATTTGGTCAAGATTAAGTCCCTATTCACAATCTTCAGATGCAATCGGCTGTGCTGGTTCTGGCATATGCAAATAATTACATCTTGGATTAACAAATTTACGCTACTGAAGCTTGATGGGAGGACAATTTGTGGTGTGGCACAGAAGGCTGGAAATCTACAGTTAAGAAGAAATCAGGGAATGGATAAGCAATGCTGATTCATCGAACGACCGCATCCAATGGAAGAACATTGTGAAAACTGCCAGTCACATACACATCTGACGTGTATCAGTGACCCCAAAAGGATATTGATTTGATTAACTGCACTGTTTTAGATAAGCTCTGCTCTGAAGTTGATGCCTCATTTTTCTGATTTCTTAACCGCAAGTTCAATTTACGTAACATTCTCCTGCTTGTGAGCTATGGTGGTGCCGATGCAAGGCCTGACTTGCTTTTTCCTGCGGTGCATTTTCTTTGTTCTTAACATGATCTTGATATATACCAGGGAGTGGTCTGTGTCACAGTCAGCACTCTGATAAGTACATGTCATATGAACGCTAGATAGACAGCTATATCTGGTGAGAACCAGGTGAAACTGGTACCATTGCTTGGTTCCCGGATGTCTTTTGAAGACTCTTATTGGGATTTCGTTTTGAAGGTTAAATTGCAAAAAATATGTTGACATCAGAGTTCCAATAGGCATTTCCCCATTTCTTTCATTCTTCCTGTGCCAAAATGACCCAAACAGCTAGGCAAAGAAATATGATTGGCACCGGCTCTATCGTTGAAGTCTCCATGGATGAAGAATGCTTCCTGTCACGCAATCTGCGCTATTGAGATGCTGAGGTCGTTATTGAATTTGTCATTAGCTTGTGTTGAGGAATTCAGACTTTGTGCATAGGCATTGTCTAGGCTGACAGTTCCCTCTGAAGAGTGAAACTGGAGAGACAAAATTCATTGCTTCCCCCTGCATGTTGAACAATGGATCCCGGAAGGGTGTCCATGACTATTAATGCCAATCTATGATCCTGATTGTTGATGAAAAATGCCAATCAGCCTAGCAGAATTTTCATTTAATCGTACTGTAATTTGCTTCATTAAACATTTTTATTTTATTCCTCTGGAATCGTTTGCTTAAGTAAACTACGAAACTGAAAGATCGTTAATGAATGGCTTTAAGGAGAGAACTTTTTTAGTCTAGGTATTCGGGAATAAACAAGTATCATATTCCAGACAAATTTCATTTTCTTGTCTGAAGCCTTTCCAATAGAGTTTTATGGTTCTTGTTTGCTTGACCGTGAAACCAAGATCAATCAATTTTGTGAATATACATTGCGGATTGTGAGAGACATGTAAAAAATTAATATGGTAATTATTTTTATTTATATAACAAGAACAGGCCTTCATGGAAACACCAGCTACCAGTTTGCTTGTCAACTTGCAGTTTTTCCTGGCTGAAATTACTGAGAGAGAACTCTGCTAAGCGCGTTCACTACTCTTTTGTCTATAAACCGTACAATTTTTTGAATGAAATGCAATGAATATAATGATATTTTGTATGAAATACTTTTATATATTTCAGAGATAGATAATAGCATTATCTTAATTTATAGACAGAGCAATATAATTGTAGAAGTATCCATGAAAAGTTTCTTTATTTTGGGTTTCACAATAAAATCGACTATGTTGACAACAGGTATATTTTGATTTAAGGATTAGAAAGTTTGCTGCACAAATATGGTTATTTTCCACTTCAAAATAGAAACTTGTTAACCAAACTGTCAATTCGGTTTCAACTGGAAATTGATTCTGAGACTTAAAATTATGACATAATATAGATTTTGAAAAGATTGATTTGGTTTACATTTGCCAAAGTTCTTGATCATTGGCCTGAAATATCTCCAAGAAACTGCATCAATACCTGGCTTGATTTCAGTTCGCCAAAGTTTTAAAATGTCTGCCTGAAGCAGTGTTGAGACTAGTGGGAAATTATTTGTAACTAGCCTGGCATAGTTTGGCTATTTGTGTCAGAGAGAAGGACAGAGTCCCCATTAAACAAGCGATGCAGGGTGGACTACAGGAAATAACAAAGAAAGATGCCAGGGTAAGACCTCTATGAAGTTGAAAAGGAGGACAGAATATTTTCTTGTTTGTAGGGAATACCATTATAGGACAGATAATGTGCAAAAATACGTGGTAGCCCTTGTCTGTAATGGAGATAAGAAAGAGAACTCGGGGTTCTGAAGGGCGTATGCTGTCAACAATGGCAAACTGCATCAACATAATGGATAATGGTTAAGCCTAGCCCGTCGTTAATCGATATCGTCTTGCCAAGTGGATTTGGCATTTATTGCAGGCTACACTTTGTGTATTAGGGCAAATGGTATCAACGTAAAATGATTATTTAGAGAGTATGATAAAAATAAAATACGGTTTTCTATAGTTTTGCATATAGAAGTTTTTCGAAACATATGAGTTGTATAAAAATATGGTTTACTTGTCGCACTTAATATCTTATTCCTTTTGGTAGAAAGCTTTTTCGCGGCCACTCGACAGAACTAGGACGCCAGAACAAGAAAACACAAAGAAGCTTTCGGGCAAACAGATTTTGTTTCCAATACTTGCGTACATATATGTATATATATTTGTATATATATGTATATGTGTATGAATATTGTAGAACATATAATTTTTCAGTGTGGAAATGCTTCTTGTTTTAAACTGTTAGACCTCAGGTTCCTAACCCCCCCCCCTAGAAACTTGTTACTAATATATTCCTACTCTGAAANAAATCAAGACGATGTAGTAGGAAAAGAGGAAAGCGATAAATTTCAATTTTTATTGATTCAAATAGATCAATTTTTTTGATAGTGAAATATATATATATATATATATGTAGATATGTATATTTGCGTACATATATGTATATATATTTGTATATATATGTATATGTGTATGAATATTGTAGAACATATAATTTTTCAGTGTGGAAATGCTTCTTGTTTTAAACTGTTAGACCTCAGGTTCCTAACCCCCCCCCCCTAGAAACTTGTTACTCGGGTGCAATTATTTACTAATATATTCCTACTCTGAAAGAACACTCCTTTCCTTGAAGATCTAGCTTTGATGTAAAGTATGGGAGAGAACCATATTGAATTGGAAAATTGGAATGCTTCATGATATAGGAGGAAAATAGGAACGCAATAGATTTCAAATTAACTCAGTTTTTAGTGGGTGTTAATCATGGATCAATTTCTTTGATATTGAATTATTTATATTGTAAGAAACAGAATTTGCCAGTGCAGATATGCTTCGTGTGATAAAGTCTTAGCCCCAGGCTCCCAGATACCTTTTTGTTTTTTAAATCCCAGATCTCTCCCTGTCATGGTTGGCTGCTAGTAATAGCCCAAAGCAGACTTAAATTAGTATAAACATAAAAAATGTGTACAACAAACTGTTTCCCAACCACTTCCTATGTCTATCTTGGCCATACGGTTGACTTCCCGAGATGGTCGCCTCGAGCGTTTAACCAGTTTATTTTACAATTGTACCGTTCATTAAAGTGCTAATAAATTTTTCCAAATTTTTACAATTAACTTATCACAGACCAAATAAAAAGAAATCTTTGCATTTAGATATAGATGTTCCACGTTCACACGGATTTTTAAAATGGCGCCTTAACCACTCGGGCAACATCTAATAACCAACTGTTTTAACAATGTTTTGGAGTACAGTTAACTCACATGATACGTTAGACAAGTAGGATTAACATACTATTATCAAGTGTCGGAAAGAACAACTTTTTTCTGTAAGACTATCTACGGAGCATCGTCAATGTATGAGAAGTACTTTTCATTGGTTCTTATTGCCCGGCTGGCTCGCTTCGCTCTCCACCAGGCCTATATTCTGCCAAAGTTTGAAATAGCTGAGCGTTCCACACGCTAAAATCTATGTTCTATTCCATACCTCATTAACAAGGGTTAAGGGTTGATTCAGCAGTAAAATTGGTCGCGCGATTTGGTTTCTCAAGATATTGTAATGAAATTTTGTATACGGATAGGTATCGATAAAGTGGATAATTGTTTTAATTACCGAGTAATTAAGTAATTATCTTCGATGAATGTAGACACAAAATAATTTTAACTTTGCAGATGCAAAATCTAAATTGTGTCCTGTTCCTATAATTGCTTTAATTAATGAGTAATTAAGAAATTTTCATGTGCGTATATAGTAAGAGTCAAAATAGTGATTGATAGGTGGGGAGCAAGGGCCTGCGAGTGAGCCAGCAGAACACTACCCTTCTGCTAATATCGCACAAACGTGCGAAGAAAAATGGGAAAATATTAGTAGGAGGGTCGTTTATTCCTAGTGTGAACAAGGCTTGCCTAAAGTAAATGCTTTGTCTTTAGGACTAAAAATACGTCAGGTAAAGTGTCATGTGACTTTATTTGGATTACGATGCCTTTTGTTTAAAAAGCTACGTGAAATCTCAAAGTGCCCTTAAAGAAATTCGGCTCTCCCCTCACGTTGAACGTGGTGGCTGCTTATTTATTACTTAGGAAAAGGTGACTGTCACCCATAGTCATGCATTGTGCCTGTAGGTCTGTGACCCACTTCCCCTTTTGATGTGCAGACAACCACCCTCAAAAAATGGTGCCTTGTCTTCAAATCGTTTTTCGTTCCCTCTCCAAGAACACAGTAAGTGGTACGCCGCCTCGATCCTTGTTCATTTTTTAAAAATCTGGCGTCTTGTTCCAGTGGCCAAAAGTGAACTTGAACTTAGAATATATTCCTTCCACTGTGTATTCTGACTTTTTAGTATCCTATCATCTTAAACTCTGATCAATATATTTTTGTTGACTTCCAAACAGTTTTATGTTCGGAACTTCGAAGTCGTAAAATTGTTCTCATCTGTGGCCTCATATGAAAGCTTGATCCTTGCTATTTTGGATATCGCACGGGTATTTTTAGTAACTTAAAAATATTTAATTCCAACTGTTATTAGGAGTTAAAAAGATATCATAAGGTCTTTTTTTGCTATCAGAACTGTAAAAAAAGGGATTTACATATTGTCTCGAAATTTCAATTAAAAACTTAATGAGTATACCAGTTGATCTGTGAAGACATTCTGTTTTTAATACTCCATTAAAATGGAACAAAGAGGTAGGTTTATTTTACTATTCATGTAATGGGCATCTGTTCAGGCATTTGTCCTTTTTCAGATCTTCTCACTTTGCATGTTTTGTGTGGTTTTGACAAAATACCCATAAGAAAAAACCCAATGATGACTCATTTTGCATGTAAAATGGGGTATAGATACTTTTAAGAATGTAGATTAGATTTCGGTATAAACATTGCGTCTTCGAGTAAAATTAACCTTCGGGTAAATGTGCGTTTCAGGTGAGAAATGGGTGTATTTCCAAAAAAAAATTGAAGTATTTGTAAACTTGAGCTATTTTTGTTAAGTTGATGTACTTGTAAAATTGATGTATTTGTAAAGCTGGTGAGTTTTAGTAAAGTTGATGTATTTGTAAAATCTGTGCATGTTTGTAAATATTTTTTTGTAAAGTTGTTTTATTTTTGTAAACTGGGTGTATATTTGTAAAGTTGGTGTATTTTTGTAAATTGGGTGTACTTTCAGTTGAGTTTTTATTATATTAGCTGTGCATTATGTCACCAATGACGACGTCCTCTAACTGTCGAAATGAACCTGTGGAAATTCTTAACTAGTTAGAGATATTTCATTACTCCTAAGTTTTACTGACACCAACTGGGAATAGTCCAATACAGACCTTGAGGCGTTATTTTTTTCTGTTAGGTTACCCAATTTCAACCTCCTCCTCCAAGGGGATGGTGTTGCCGATTTAGCTGCCGGCGGTTTGACCCATGTCACAGGTGGTACCGGTTTTCATTTTGATCCAGTAGCAGAGAACTCAATGTCCGATCTGATCCAGAACGCAGTATATGGCCATAAAGGGACTGGTTTACAGAGGGATTTATTCACTCGTGCTTCTATGGTGCTACTGATCTCCAAATAAGCCTCGTGAAGAGGAGAGACGGTATTGAAAGAGAAAAAGAACTTTTTCTTGTATCTTCCTCCTAAGATTCTTGGCAGATCGGGAACTATGGTTCTTTGTGGATTCTGACGTTACAAGCAGATATTTCGGTTACCCAAGTCTGAAAAACCTCATGGGAAAATGTTGAGTTATTGGAAAACATTTCTGTATTCCGACAATGTTTCAAGCCGCTGAAATTCGTAAAATGAATGGAACTGTTCATTGGAAATAAAGACATAATTGGGATGGTATATTTTAGTGATTTGAAAATGGTAAATTTTAGTGTTTTCCGGATGGTATATTTTAGTGTTTTGCGAATGGTATATTTTAGTGGGTTTTTGTTACCTGTTCAGTTTATTTCAATAGTTTGTTGCCAGGTTCTTGCCTCTTGTCGACTGGAAGGTCCAGATTAAAGTGGCCAATTTCTTGATAAATGCGAGGCTGAATTCTACTACCAAGTATACAAAGTAGTAACTTGGTCTTCCCAATCTCCTTCTCTCACTCCCACTTCTTTTATGTCTCGTTCTGTGACGTCCCTTAATCTAAGCTTTTGTCGTCCTCTACTCTTCTTTCCTGTCACTGGTACCTGCCATACTGCCTTCAGAATATTGTCATTTTCTCTCCTCGTTACATGTCCATGCCATCTTAACCTTGCTTTCTAAACACCCCCAAAAGAGAAAGTTTGCAGGAACTGTTATTCTTTTATTTTGTGAAAATAAACATCACAAAGCTTTAGAAAGGTCAAGAAATGTAATCTCCACCTTCATAATTTGAATAGTAAAACCGCAATGGCATTTTTGCTCGACTTTACTCAAAACTAGAGTAAACATTTGCTAGCAGATAAAGACTCGTTACTTTGCTTTTCTTTTAGTGTTCTTACAATAGTTTTCCTCTTTACAGAGATGTTAATGATGTTGTCAAAACTTCAGCATAAAAAATGGCTTTTTATGCATTACTACTGATTTTTAATTCCCTGACAGCGCTTGATTGTCTGTTACTATTTATCTTTTGAAAAACTTGACATTTAAATACTGCCCGAGTTAAATAACTGGACAGCCGAAAAGAGCTATTAAACATATTAGCCTGAAAATTAGATATTTTACTGTCAGCTTTCGTTGTGAGAGCAGTGAGATTCCTTGTTTGTTGCTGCGGTCAATTTGCTTTTAACTTAAACACAAAAATTCCGTGGTATGAATTTCATCTATTGAGAACACCGCAAAATCTTCAAAAACTTCCAAATATATGGGACAAAGTTATATTGAAATAAGCGATTTACTGTGCAACGTTATTAAATACATGCCTTGTACGCCACATTTTAGTAGACGTTTGCCTCGAGTAGCAACTGTCAAAGCACACGATGAATAACCCGCTTGAAAACGAATGAAATAGAGGAAAACAAGGAGACGAGGTGTCGAGAAATTTACCTCAAAGACCCGCGCAAAAGTTGGATAATTTGACTACCCGAATGCACATCGTGATATAATATATATTTTAATATTATTTATCAACTGTTTATGTACGAATTTCTTTTGCTAACATTTATATTTAATTAAACACTTCAACAATAACTTACTTGAATTTAGGCCCATGTAGTAAGTACCAGTTGCAAGGTGCAAGGTGCAAGTTGCAAGGTGCAAGTTGCAAGGTGCAAGTTGCAAGGTGCCAGGTTAGGTACCCCATGAGATTCTACCATGTGGAGAGGGTAGGAGAAAAAAAAATTATCAAGGAAGCTGCCCAACGGAGAATGTATCGGGCTAGTTTAAGAGGTGGCGCTTATTTTTAGGAGCTATTCACTTTCAACAGACTGCCAAGAAAACGTCGAATTTAATTAAGAAAAACTTCTGAACATTGAAGATCTCACTTAACAAATGTTGAATTATCCAGCCCAAATAATTTCGTCAATTTATCTTTTTAAATAAACTTTTATTCTACACTGTTGGTATATTCTAACCGTCCCGGTATTAAAGAAGGGTAATCGTTAGTTTTATGGACAAATACAGAGGCATCTCTGTTGCTACCACCCAGCGACGAGAAGCGGATCTAGAAGTGGCTGAAATGTGCACCATGAGGTGGTCCTTGGGTGCGACGCGACCAGACAATTACAAACGGGCACATTCGAGAAACATCCGCTATCAGGGGACTTAGAGACACAATGAAGGATCAAGACTTCGCTGGTACGGGCACATAGCAAGGCGTGATGCAGATTATGTAGGAAGGAGGGTACTGAGTTATGAAATACCCGGCAAAAGGAAAAGAGGGAGGGCGAGGAAAGGATTGAAGGACGTGATTGATAGAGATATGGAGGCTGTTGGTGCGAGAGATGCTGATGTGACAAACAGAATAAGCTGGAGACAGCCGATCCGTTGTGGAGATCCCTAGCGGGATATAGCCGAAAGACAAAGAAGAAGAAGAAGAAGAAGACAGAGGCATCTCTTTATCTCAAATAGTGTAAGAAATCTACAACCACTGCTTTCTGAATAGAATGCGACTTCTCATTCACATAGTTTTAAGGCCTAATCAAAAGGAATTCCAAGAAGGTTCCTTGACGCCGCTCCATCTTCTTGCACTCTACCAAATTGTTGAAGAATTGAAGAATTTTAATAAAGAAGTTGTCATAGTCTTCATCCAATTTTGCAAGTCGTTGTACTGCAAATTCAAAAAAATAGTACTACATATCTTTCTAGTCTACAGAATTCCGCAACATTTTGTTGATGGTATTAGAATAATGTACCTGGAAATGTATCCACAAATGATTGCACCAGAATGACAGACATTTTTTATATGGACACTGTTTACTCTTTATTGTAACTCTCGAATGTCTTTTTTCAATCAGATGATCTGGTAATTCTCTCTGAATTTCAGTTAAGGAAACAGATAGTATCATTCGCCAGAGGCGTCACACTGTATGATACCAAGTATAGATTCTTTCCGATCTTGATAACAACAGCTGTGTAATATTTCTTAAAAACCACTTAAAGAGGCACAGAAACTGTTTTCTGGAGTTACAAGGTCTCGTCAGACCATTGAATTACATCTGAATGCTGGCAGAATGAAATCTATGCATCATAATTCTCGATGTTGGGGTATAAAGACTGTAAGCAACATATGAACACGCGTATCAATCAAGCGTTGATCTCTCTTTATTCTTTAGAATGTATCTGGAGATCTCCGCCGAGGATTTTTACTGAAGAGTAACCGCAACAATTGCTAAGTGTGCATGGAAACCGTCTTCTCTGTGGTTGTATATCGTGGCCTTTTCATTTTTCCCGGAAAGAAAAACTCCACAGTACCTACACTAAGATGTATAAAATCGTGTATGGCATAACATAGTAGAGTCGTGTACCTGTGTTTTGGTCGACTCTACAGCTTTGCAGTTCACTTCTACAAACTTCTCTAGTGGTTCTGACTTATCATTGAGCTTGAACTGCGTATCGTAGTCGTCAAAAAGAATCTTCTGCTTAGGGGTAGTCTAAATACAGGAGAAGAGCTGATGCTCCAAGTTCCCACTGGAAACAACAACACAATAGAACGTAATTATCAAGGAGTGGGACTGGTTAATCCCATGACTAATTTAAATTGTCACAGGCTCAAATTCTTCTTGGCTCCATTTACGTTAAACGAAATTGGATGACGTAAAATTTTTTAAAGGAAAGTTTGCAGGATTAAGCATGCTTTTTGTGCCGTGCAGGATGTTCAAAGGATTTGATTCCATATGTTTTTATTTTGGTGTGGTGTAGCTTAACTACTATATTTTGTCTGCAGAAAATTAAGGCGGGTCCTTGGCATTACCTGGAGAGACAGAATAAGGCATAAAAAGATCTACATGTGTACAGGGCAGAGAAAGTTAACTCATTATAATTGCATGTCAGAAAAAAGAAGATTTACCGAAATTTTAAAAATGGTTAGCAACCATCTACACGAATTGTGGACATTGTGTGTTGCATGGGATAGGGAGTGATTTCCTGTCAACCAAATCTTTCTACAAAATGTTAACATTATTTTTTAAAATTTTGCAATAGGTCAATTATTCGAGATTGAAGTTTTTAAGCTTTTGGGAACAACCTTATTGTAAAGCACTTAATACATATTTACTTACAGCTTTTTCACTACCCTTTGTGTGGCAAGAAGAAAAAAGGTTTAAATTCGATTGGAAGAAATTGCACCTTGAGCTTCTTTTGCCTGGCTCTTCGGATTAGCGTTGAGCAAAAATAGCGATGTGTTTCAAACAGACCCCCTTTTTTTCTGTATTGCTTTTAAGATGGTCATTGCCATTTGAAAGCAAGGCGACATCCTTGTTATATATTTCCATGAAAATAACGATTTTTCGCTTAGTAATTTTTTTCTTGTTGGTCTGTGGGGAGATCAAGACGCCGGAATGCGAAAACGTCAGGTTAGCCGTGTTTTAACAATGAGGAAAACAGGCTTAATTGAAAATGTACTAAATTGACTCCCGTTTTGCATTTAATCTCTATGGGAATTTCTTCCATCGCTAGAACAATTAACGATTGTAAAGTTTTTCAATGTTGTGCTACCAGTTGTTTTTGTTTGTCTTAATTGTCGCAGGTTACTCTTTTTGTGATCAATAGTGATGAAGATCGTCCTAATAAGATTATTTGCGCTGAGTTACAATTGATTTCCCTTAGCGTGCACCTCACTTATCATCCATCATTATTTAATTGCTCGTTATCTATTTATCACTATCACTTTTTCCGCTCAACTTTTGTATGTTAGGGACTTATGTCATATTGTGTAAAGCAAGGCTCTTACTACCACGTGATATACGTATTTTAATCACCTTACCGTAGGCTGACAACGCTTAGTGTTAACAGTGTCAGTTGAATTTCTACGTCTGGGTTATATTGAATATTTTTTATGTTCTTTCTCGTGAGAAATTTCATGGAACACTTTTTAAAGTACTATGTGGGAAACATGACGTACCGATTTACACATTTCTTTGTTTACATATTCGGCTTCTGTTTCATTTCTTTTTTATGGAAAATGTCATAATGGTTTATTTATCAAAGATAATGACGGACCCAATACCAGATTTCCATGAAGGAGCATGTTTATATAAATATCACATATATTATAAATATCATCTATAACTCTGCTATTTTGTATTCGGGTCAAACTTCTCCCATACACCTCGTCATGTCAATCCTGTTAGTCAGTGAGGAATACGACAGATGGAATGTGAAATGACAAAGAATAGTTAATTAACAAGGCAGAAAGAAACACAATCGGAAGAAAAATGTTAGACTATTTATTATCGGAAGAAAAATTTTTGCTACAGATGTTAAGTCAATAAAAGCAACAACAAACGCAGATTATTAGAGGAAAAGAGGAAAATTGTAGAAAATAAATTGTATATTAATCATATATAATTAATAAATATATTTATATAATTTATAATATATATATAATTAATACATAAGGTAAAACACGAAAAATAAGAACTATGATTGCAACTAATAGTTTCACGATATTTCGATCCTCAGGCAATATCGTGAAACTATTAGTTGCAATCATAGTTCTTATTTTTCGTGTTTTACCTCATGTATATTGCTCTGCTAGATGCATTGAGCACTTTTTGATACGAATACATAAGATTACACAAAATTATATAATTAATATATAATTATATAATTAATATATATATGAATTTATGTAATATATATAATATATATATCATTATTAAATATAATTAATTTGATTTATGATAATTATGTGTTATGTTTTTTTCTATTTCTTGTTTTCTAGCATTGCTTTGCAGCTGCTGATTTGTCCTTTATTAAGTCTATATTTTTTTAGTTTGGTCGTAAATCAAAGAGTATTAATTAGCATTAATTAGTACTAATTAATATTAATTAATATTAATTAGTTGTGCCGCTACAGATATTTTCGTTTAAGAAAGGGACTAATATTAGCGACAACCAAAAAATCTACCGGAAAAATTTTATGAAATATTCTCATATTACCATATTTCTTTCGTCATTAGTAACCACCAAGTAATTCAACTTCATAATTTCAGAGTTCCAAATTTGAACGTGTCGGTATCATACCTTCATCATCTGGTGTAATTTTGGTTTTTCTAGTACGTATTTATGGAAGACAGGATTAGAGCAGTGGAGATGTGGTTTCTAAGGAGAATGTTGAAGGTATCATGGACAGACAGTATAACCAATGTGGAGGTTCTGCGTAAGGGAGGGACTAGTAGATGTTTATTGCAGACGATCGTGAACAGGCAGATTCGGTTTGTGGGACATATGATGAGGAAGGAGAGGCTTGAAGAGGTTCTGCTGGTTGGCCCTGTAGAAGGGAAGAGATCAAGGGGAAGACAGTGAACTACGCACTGGGCATGGATAGAAAGTGCAAATGGATGGAGATCCACTCTGTTCACTCAAGGTCTGAGGAACCCTCAAGAGAAGGATGTTATGGCTGCCGCCTACGCCAGAATTCTGGCACGGCACCCAGATTTAATGACTGAGTACATATTTGTTGAAAATTGCAACCATGGTTTTTCTTTGTGATTATAATGATAGATGCCCCCACGGTATCTACCAGTAGCGGCCATGTGGTTAAGTCATCAGATTACCATGCAAGAGGTTCGCATTTTTGGCTTCCAGCCTTGTTGCCTAAGGTAAAAGAAGTTATGAAAATCATATAATATTTGAATACGAGATATATCTACACTGCTTTGCTGAAGCAACTGTTCTGACTGGCTTCACAAACGAAGCGGAGACTGACATTTCTAGAACTCTGCCCATTTTTACATATTTTGCATGGAGCATAACAAACTAGTCTCTAGTCTCTCTTCCATGCACACCCGGCTCCAGCAGCGTAGCCTCGGCTGGCTAAACCATGTTCTCCGCATGGTAGATGGCAGAATTACCAAACTTGTCCTTTGCGGTGAACTGGAGATTGGTAATTGACAAGAAATATGCTGGTAGTCAATAGCTTTACTTGAGAGATGTCTACAAGAGAGGCATGAAGATCCTGAAAATCAAAAGTGAGCGCTGGGAGGACCTTGCAAGAGAGCGCTCCCTGTGGAAGAACACCCTGAAGTAGACAGCTCAAGGTGGAAGAAGAGAGACTGATTACTCCAGTGGAGGTAAACGAGCCGCTCAGAAAAGACAGCCACAGTTCTGAGGGCATCCACATGTGCGACGTGTGAGACAGAGATTGCCATTCACGCATCGTCCTGTCCAGTCATACCCGGCGCTCTTCCATGGTCATCACGGACAGACGGAGGCCGACGGTAACAAACTACAATTTCTGGTGCGCCAGTGGTTTGGAATTTCACTTAACAAAGAGTAAGCTGTAACCCGTCTAATTGCATTGACACAGCTAGCGTGCTTTGTTTTTCTAAAGTAATATTTGATGTTTGTTAATAGTCACAAGAATAAAAGCATTATATTTTTATTGCATTTAGTAGTATTTGGTTAATAACTGAAATACCCACTGGAGATATTTTTTATATCCCTTATATTTTAATCATTTTCTTGTGTATAATATATATAGATATACATATATATATATATATATATACATATATATATATATATATATATATATATATAGTGGTAGGCATCCTTCAGTCCTTCACGACTATGGGGCTGCACTTTGCTGACATCTCTTTGAGTGGCTGAGGAGGCCGATTCTGGAAAGACAGCCTCTGCCACAGGCTGGTGCATGGAAATAAGTCGAACATCATCTTACAAAGTGCAGAGCCTAGGTAGCGCGTAGGAGGATGGATTGTTGCCCATGCAGTAAATCCAGCACTGGATTGATCCAGTGGAAGGGTAGTACCGATACTACTGGGACACAGTTTTGTTGCAGGAGTTGGCAGAATGGTGCTGTGAGTGGCACCAAACTGCCTACGGGACTTCGGCTCCTGATTTTACCTGAAGGTTTACTCCTGAAGCCTTTCCCAAGAAAGGGTACCATCGCAAGGCAGCGGGGGTTTGAAATCAGTGCTGTCCTTCACTTAGATAAGCTACCACCCAAGGCTAATGAACCTCATCTGCCCGTACGTCTGACACTGGCAGCCCCAAACAGCAATAGAAACTAAGCCTACGCTATACATCAGCAGTCACTGTACTGTTCACCAGCAGTTTAAGAGCAAATAAGCTCTGCCAGCACGTCAATCACAAGCACTCTAGTGCACCTGCCACTAACCCTACTCCTTAACTCCTGCCAGTACCAGCACGGGTAAGGTGCTGGATGCCAACCCAGTATTCACACGAAGTTGTGCGCCCGTCGCCATATATATATATATATATATAATTCACCACTATTCAATAAACACATCCAATGTTAATCTCTTACAGTATGAAGCAAGCATAACTTGTTATCAAAAATTAGCTATAGAGGATATTAACGCCAAAAATAACAGCAGAGAAAATTAACTTGGTCTGAAAATCGGTTGTAATAATTTACTGCGATTAACCCGGCTCTTAAGATTTTGTACAACGCGGAAGGCAATTAAATTGGTTTTCAGAACATTTAGGATAATATGAGCGGAAATTAACGTAGTTTAATGCTTTTGAGGTTGAAAAACTATTTTATTTTTAAATATTATTATTATTATTACTAAATTATTGTTTACACAGGATATAATACATATATGCAAAGTGTACATATAAACACATCAGCATTTTACATATACTGTAAAAACTGCTATCAATGTAGTCCTGTTTTGACACATCAGTAAACAAAAAGGAAAAAGAAAAAATATAATGAGAATAGAAAGCTAAAAAACTGCTTTAGGGCTGATCTAAGACTATTAGTATATAGTGAGACACTGAAAATGCTGAAAAATGAGCCTAAATTGAATAGCGGAAATTTAGAGGAACTAATCAAAAAATCTAAAAATGCTCTTTAAAATCCTATTATTTTAAAATCATGGCTTATTTCTTGGTAAAATTTTTATGATCTTCCTCTTTACGTATTTCTAATGGAAGATCATTGTAAAGTCGACAACCTTGGTAATAGGACAAGTGACGACCTATTTCAAGTTTTATCTTAGGACGTTTTATTGAAAAGTTAATATTTCTTGTAACTCAAAGGTGCGTGTTAACTCGAAAGTAATTTCTGACTGGGCTACACACATTTTCAGTAATACATTTACGGACAGTGCTGCAGGCTTCCTTCTTCATTCTTTCATACGTCGACGTCACTCGTTTTGATGAATTTTTGCCATATATCAGCTCAGATGCACGATAGTCAATTGAGGCTAGGTTTGCCTTCTGTGTATCGGTGAGTCGTATCTTCACGGTGCAGCAGTTTGTTATAATTTGGACGATCACAGAGCTAAAAATCTTCTCGGCCGCATCAGACGTCAAGAGCGGACGGATTTTTTCGAGGAGTCGTAATCGCCCACTAGCCTATCTTAATCTTTTTTCGAAATCTCCTTGAGGTTCATTGTATCCAAAATAAATAGGTCTAGAAACATTATTTGATTGCTGCCCGCTTTTTATTCGTATAAATAAAAAGACTTGCTGTTCCCTGATTTCTATCTATTTAACCCTGCCTTGACTACGAGGCGTCGCTACCCCACCTCCCGACATTGTCAATGGTTGAGCTTGATTTTCCCTTGAAATGAAGCATATTTTGGACAAAGTCAATGCTTGTCATAATTGACAAATGCCAAAATTAATGGGAGTATCAATAAACGATTATGTTAGTCGGATGTAAAGTTGAGGTTTTGAGGTAAAAATGAAAATATTTTCCATGTAGGCAGCAAGGTAAAGGGAGTATGAGATTCGCAGAAAAAGTAGAAACAAAATTGTTTTACAAAGGAAGGACCAGAAAAGAGAAGAGCAACTTATTAATATCAATTAATATTAAGAGAAGCAAACAATGATTCTTCGAATTCAAGGGGTTTTTAATTTTTGTTTCAACGTCCAAATATACTAACGTTTGCAGAATAGTGACAATCTACAAGATACAAAGCGCTCTAAAGTATCAGGAGGCCCATTAAACGTTGTGTCCTATTATACATGCCCCAAAATGGGTGCCTTCTCAAGATACACGGTGCTCCTACCATGTTCAATGTCCCAGAATATTTTGTGTTTACAAACACCAAATGTTTTGAGCTACCTAGTAGACCAAAATAACCAATCTTTTGACCATTGTTATCATTTGGAATCATGTCGTGCTACCTTGGTGTCACGAAAAATGACTAGATTTAAATCGTTTCGTGTTATTGGGCTTTCGTGACGCTATGGTTGAAACAGATTTACATTGATTCGCAAGTCAGAATACATTTTTATTTCAACATTCAGTTGAATTAAGATTTTTTATCTCATAATGCAATTATGGAAAAGAAAGACCATCAGCTATTCAGAAATATTTCGGATACAGAACATATATTAACTTAGTAAATTGAATCAAATTACACAACAAAAGGTAAAGACAGTAAGATATTTTAAAGAAACTTTTGTTTTATACTAGGGCTGTATTTGCTATGTTAAGTTACTTTACCATCGATTTGAAAGTAATAGAGCATATAATTACTACTTCATTTATTACTATTACTATTATATTATATTATATATTATATATAATATATTATATATTATATATTATATATTATATATTATGTATTATATATTATATATTAAACTCTTTTCTGAACACAATTCATTTAACAGTAATCAGTGTTCAACACTCAGTACTTTACACTTCATTATGTTCGGTGAGGCCTATCTTGGCAGTGCCAGAAATAGTAACCGAAGCATTTATTCTTGATGTTTTAACAGTAATATGTAGACGTGCTTTTAATTGAATACGTTTTGTATACCAAATTATTTTGTTGCAGTGGTAATAAGGGTATCAATAATTTAAAAAAAACTACTCGTGATTATGATGATAATGATAATGTTGATGATGATGAAGAATCCATGAAATGTTACTCTCTAAGTAGGACGTTTGTACGAAACGTGCTAAGTCATCATCATTTAACGGGAGGTTCAAAATAAACCGCTGTGGCTCTCCATTTTCTTCATCCTGTACCATTCGGTACAGATTAATTATATTTCTTCCACCAGAAATCTCTTTATTGTTGTCGCTGTATCTAACTTTCGGTTTTCCTCTCCCTCTCGTGCCATAAGCCACTTCAAGTAATAAATCACTGGTTGTATCCTTTCTCAATAGTATGTGTCCAATAAAAGTCATTTTTCTACGATTTATAGTTGTTAATAGCTTCTCGTTTACATCCATCTTTTCTAGTATCCATTCGTTAGCTTTCTTTTCAGTCCAAATGATGCGCATTAGACGACGATACCACCATAATTCAAATGCTTCAATCTTCTTCTTGTCTATATTTTTTAATACCCAACATTCTGAGCCGTAACTGGCTATGCTAAAAATTAATGTATATTTAAGTGCTAAGTACCAAAGATAAATACTTGATCGAAAACTGGCAGTTGTGTGCCTCTGTTGACCTTACCTGACTTGTTACTGGCGGTATTATTTAGAGTTCTTATATTCGGATGGTGAGTTACAACTGGATAATAATGATAAAGAATAGTAATAGTGAAAAAATAAGTGAAAATTCAGGTAGGAGCTATTCCAGTTGGGCATGAGAGTTGTAATTGCAGTATTAGTAGTAGTAGTAGTAGTAGTAGTAGTAGTAGTAGTAGCAGTAACAGTAGTATAGAAAACGAGTAGTAGTAATAGTGTAGTAGTAGTTGTGGTAGTAGTAGTAGCAGTAGTATAGAAAACAAGTAGTAGTAGTAGTGGTAGTAGTAGCAGTAGTATAGAAAACGAGTAGTAGTGGTAGTAGTAGTAGCAAAGTATAGAAAACGAGTAGTAGTAGTAGCAGTAGTATAGAAAAAAAGTAGTAATAGTAGTGAGAGTAGTAGAAGTAGTATAGAAAACGAGTAGTAGTGGTAGTAGTAGTAGCAGAAGTATAGAAAACGAGTAGTAGTAGAAGTATAGAAAACGAGTAGTAGTAACAGTAGTATGGAAAACGAGTAGTAGTAGTNATAGAAAACAAGTAGTAGTAGTAGTGGTAGTAGTAGCAGTAGTATAGAAAACGAGTAGTAGTGGTAGTAGTAGTAGCAAAGTATAGAAAACGAGTAGTAGTAGTAGCAGTAGTATAGAAAAAAAGTAGTAATAGTAGTGAGAGTAGTAGAAGTAGTATAGAAAACGAGTAGTAGTGGTAGTAGTAGTAGCAGAAGTATAGAAAACGAGTAGTAGTAGAAGTATAGAAAACGAGTAGTAGTAACAGTAGTATGGAAAACGAGTAGTAGTAGTAATAGTAGTATAGAAAAAGAGTAGTAGTTACAGTAGTAGTACGTGTTGTAGTATAGAAGTAGTAGTAGTTGTTGTAGTCGTCGTTGCCGTGGTAATGTGAACATCAATACCAACAGTAACAGCCGAGGAATAGCAATGATAATAATGATGATAATAATGATGATAATAATAATAATAACAATAATAATAGTTCTTATTGTTGTTATTGTTTTTATTGTTGTAAAAGTAGTGGTAGTAGTAGCAGTAAGTATAAGTAATGGTTGTAGTAATACTAGTATAACCAAAATTACTAGTTCTAATAATTTAACGTAGTGATTTTTTAATGACTGGTACTTAAGAAAGATGTATCTACCAGGGAGGAGGAAGAGAGGAAGACCAAGGAGACACTACATGGATGTAATAAAAGAGGACATGAGGGGGATGGAAGTGAGAAGGGAAGATACTGTTGACCACAGCAAATGAAGGCGTATGGTCCGCTGTGGCGACTCCTAACAGGGAGCAGCCGAAAGATAAAGAAGAATACTTAAGAAAGATGTCTATGAGGAGCCGTGGCTTAATGGTTAGTGCAACTACAGCGTAACCAAGAGGTTTCGGATTCGATTCCCTGACTGGTGCGACTTTAGAACTTCACAAAAGAAAAGCCATTAGTTAGCATCATGAAGGGCATCCAGCCAAGAAATTCCTCATTGCCAGATCAAAGTCCCTATGAAGGGCACCGTCTGAGCCCCAGTTAGTGGGGAAAACGATGTTAAAACCCAAAAGAAAGTCCTTAAGAAAGAAGACTTATAGGAAACTTTATGAATAAACAAATAAACGACACCTCTTTGAAATAGAAAATACAATATTCATAAATATCTAACCCTTCCCTTATTAGCGGTTTACCGAGATTTAATTGAAGATTCTGAAGTGTTTAAAGTTATGGGTCTGCATATTTACTTTCGTATACACACGTAATCAAACCCATAATTTGATTAAATGTCTTGCATTGTGATTATGTTATCATATATGCCTTAAACCAATTATCACATAGCCAATGTGATAAGATTCTTTGAAAGAAAAGTGTTTTATGACGAAGTCTTTTGACAAACACATCAGTGTATAGATTCTGGCTTTTTGTGTGCGTGCACAAGAAAAGATAGTAGAAAGAGTATTATATTACAGAAAGATATGTATTTGCCCCAAACTTGGTTTGAAGGCATGTATGTGATAATTACGGTCATATGCTCAACAACATGTTCAAGCACTTGACCTATCGTGCAACCTGCATAACCAGTTCATTCTGCGACCATAAAACCTAGATTGCTATATTTATTCTGAACAGATGTCGATGCTAAAAGGAATTTAATTAAGGAAGTGGTAAGGAGAAAATAATTTCAAAAATGTTATACGAATTATTTCTGTTGTCAGTAGAAAAAAGTCTAAAATTATTACATTTCAACCATGAAATGAAACTAGTTGGGACTCGACCACAAACTTCCACACACAGTAATACATGCACAACTGTACAAAAAAAACACACACGCAGAAAACAGACATACAGGCACACACACAATCGTAGAAACATACAGGCAAAACAATATACACCCACATCCACACGCATCCACACACTCGCACCTATTCCTATTTTATCACAAGCATTCACACGGATCCACAGACTCACACCCATTCCCATTTTGTCACAAACATACACACCTTCACGCAGACACATACAAATACTGAAACACCCAGATCCTTGCTTGCAGTTGTCAGGTTTTATCGCAGTTTAAGATAACAAATAGCTTGTGTAGCCTATGTTTATAGTTAACCAGCTGCACCACCTGTTCTTGGCCTCATCTAAAATATCTTGCCGATGGTTTATCACAACAAAATAAAAAAGTAATAATTGTAATAATAACCATCATCATCATGAAATTAACAGTAACAATATTGTGAAGTAAGACTTGAAAAAAACCACCACTACCACGATATTGAGCGAAGAGAGAAATAGTAAAATAATAAAAATGATGATAATAACAGTGATGTAATAATAGTTGTAACAATAATAATACTCTATTTTCTATGCATGACTTGGCCTCAGGATTTTACCTTGGTCCCGGCATATTCAAAGTATTGAAGTACACAAACATTGTAAACCATGTTTTTTTCATCATCATCATCATCATCATCATCATCATCATCATCATCACCATCATCATCATCATCATAATAATAATAANTCATATATGCCTTAAACCAATTATCACATAGCCAATGTGATAAGATTCTTTGAAAGAAAAGTGTTTTATGACGAAGTCTTTTGACAAACACATCAGTGTATAGATTCTGGCTTTTTGTGTGCGTGCACAAGAAAAGATAGTAGAAAGAGTATTATATTACAGAAAGATATGTATTTGCCCCAAACTTGGTTTGAAGGCATGTATGTGATAATTACGGTCATATGCTCAACAACATGTTCAAGCACTTGACCTATCGTGCAACCTGCATAACCAGTTCATTCTGCGACCATAAAACCTAGATTGCTATATTTATTCTGAACAGATGTCGATGCTAAAAGGAATTTAATTAAGGAAGTGGTAAGGAGAAAATAATTTCAAAAATGTTATACGAATTATTTCTGTTGTCAGTAGAAAAAAGTCTAAAATTATTACATTTCAACCATGAAATGAAACTAGTTGGGACTCGACCACAAACTTCCACACACAGTAATACATGCACAACTGTACAAAAAAAACACACACGCAGAAAACAGACATACACGCACACACACAATCGTAGAAACATACAGGCAAAACAATATACACCCACATCCACACGCATCCACACACTCGCACCTATTCCTATTTTATCACAAGCATTCACACGGATCCACAGACTCACACCCATTCCCATTTTGTCACAAACATACACACCTTCACGCAGACACATACAAATACTGAAACACCCAGATCCTTGCTTGCAGTTGTCAGGTTTTATCGCAGTTTAAGATAACAAATAGCTTGTGTAGCCTATGTTTATAGTTAACCAGCTGCACCACCTGTTCTTGGCCTCATCTAAAATATCTTGCCGATGGTTTATCACAACAAAATAAAAAAGTAATAATTGTAATAATAACCATCATCATCATGAAATTAACAGTAACAATATTGTGAAGTAAGACTTGAAAAAAACCACCACTACCACGATATTGAGCGAAGAGAGAAATAGTAAAATAATAAAAATGATGATAATAACAGTGATGTAATAATAGTTGTAACAATAATAATACTCTCTTTTCTATGCATGACTTGGCCTCAGGATTTTACCTTGGTCCCGGCATATTCAAAGTATTGAAGTACACAAACATTGTAAACCATGTTTTTTTCATCATCATCATCATCATAATAATAATAATAATAATAATAATAATAATGACAATAAAAATAATAATAATAAAAGAAATGAAAGATACCCAGGAATGTCTGATTATTGATGTTGATTGTCCAGATGACCACAGGGCGATACAGAATGAATGCAAAAGGATCCTAAACTACTCTGGCATGAAAATTAAAATCCAACATATGTGGAATGTTAAAGGAACTGTCATCCCAATCATAATTGGAGCTCTGGGAAGTATTACATCCAGATTGAAAGGATTTCTGGAGCAACTGAACATGGAGCGTGATATTGGCACTCTCCAAACGTCTGCCTTACTGGGACCTGCACACATTTTGCTAAAAATTCTCAGTATCTAAAATACCCTCAGTGTCCCAAGTCCAATGTAACGGACTTGATTCTGGGGATGACAATACCGGAAGTTAACACCCATACTAGGCGAATCAGAATAATAATGTAGTAATAATATTAATTATAATGCGACAAAGAGGTCATAGAGAAGAAGAGATATGACAGGTTAGCATTTGAGATAAGGCAGTTTTGGTCAATGAAAAAGGTGGTTAGCGAAGCAATAACAACGAGCTTTGGGAACAGTGAGTAAAGACCTTGAGTACTATATGAAACAACTTGAAATCAAATTATGATTGGAACACTTAAAGAAAACAGCACTACTAGGGGCAGCTTGGATACTTTAGAAGGCGCTTGGAAAATAAAGATGTTACCTTAGTATCTATGATGAAGTATCAATGATGATGTATCTCTCGAAACGCAGCTCAGAAAAAGCTTAGGACTCATGACATGATAAAACTCTTAAATATATGTACTTTTACTTTGGGTAAAATGAGCATCGGTAAGTAATTTATTACAGCAGCGTAGTACATCATAGTGCCCTCAGCTACCACCAGGCCCTTTAATTGGCACTTGCAAGGTTGAAGTAATGTTGCCATTTCAATTTGGTTTTCTATTTTATCTGACTCTTGTGGCTACAGTACATGTGCTTGCATTCAACGTACCTGGCTTGTTGCTTGGCGCTGAATGCCAATTTGTTATCCATTTATCACTAAGTGATGTGACACCATTCAAGAAACATTTTTTACAATAAGTATATAACAAAGGCACAGTAAAATAAATTTTTTTTTATTGTAGTCTATCTTAATTGAAACATTTTTCTACATTTTCTCACCCTATTCTCTTAAGTGCAGGACAGTTGAATTTAATAAGCTTTTATTTATATAAACTGAAATAGGTCCATTGAAGTCCGATCCTTGAGTCATCGCTTATTTATGTAATACAGACACCTACTAGGTGTCTCTGTAAATTTTATTAGAATTCTTTTATGATATGTTTTAACATTTTTTTAATTGTTTATATGTTTGAGTAGAAAAGAAGGGAAGAAAGTTTAATAAAAATGAGTTCGACATCTTAACGTTTATCGTCCACATATCGGTCAGGAGTGATTTTTAGAATAATGAAATGTGGTGCTTAGCTGAGTTCAACACCCGTTTATGTCGCCATCTTTATCTTTATTGCTTCGCAGCACCCGAACACGTGATCAAGATAAGGTGCTGTGTATTTGTTTCTCCATAGCATAAGAGGTAGATTTTATTTGCAGTCAACCTTACCTTTTCAAGTTCTCATTAGTTTCTAGAAAAAGGATCTAAAAAAGCTCGTACATACCGAGATAATTTACGTTTCTAATTGCTATATACAAAACCCGGTATCACTCCATGCTCAGCACTACATTCTGCTCATTCCGCATTTAAATCTCAATCGAATGTAAAAGGCGAAGTTTGCATCACCTTACAATTTGGAAATTCAAAATTTCCATTAACAGCTCTTGTTAACGACCATTTCAATTGTGATGTGCTTGCTGAAATGCTGTTCTGCATAATCTGAGACAATAACCATTAAGGACGTTAAAAATCTCATATGGTTCCAAGGATCGTACCGATATTAACTTTTTATCTCCATAAAACAGAGAACAGGGCAAAGAGTCTATTACCTTATTACAGGAGCAGATACATGCCGGTTGACACTTTTCGGTAAAAATATTTTGCGATTATGCTTTTTTTTCCACAAACATTTCCCAACAATTCTAAATCTGTCAGTTGTCTTTTCGAATCCGATGGCATTTTTCAGGAGACAGTTGTTTTCTTGTGTGTTTTTGGACGTTTCGTCTAACATCTCGTACTAATCACGACTCTGGAGCTGAATTTCCCACAGAATGGCCATTTCTTTTTCATGGCATGGAAAATTGATCCCAACAGACAGGAGAGAACTGGGAGTGTGAGTGACATCAATGAGAAGGTCAAGGAGAAAAGAATGAGATTGTACGGACATGTGAGGAGGAGGGAAGAAGGACACTCAGTAAATGTGGCTCTGGAAACTATAGTACCAAAGAAACGATGGAGAAATAATGTGAAAGAGGATATGGGGTACTTCGCCGTTCATCAGGAAGAGGTCCTGGAAAGAGAAACCTGGAGGTGGAAGACCTGGGCGGCTGAGTCTGCAATGCGGGACCAGTGGCCATAAAGGAGAAGAAGAAGCAGAAGAAGACTAGATCATTTGATTGTTGACGAAGGGCATAGCTTAGTGGTCAGGATGAATAAACCTCTCAAGTGTACATTGAGCATTGGAATATCGAAAGCTTTACCGTAAAAGCTCCATTGGTCTGAGATGATATGAACTTTCTGCCTCACTGCCACAACAAGGGGCCACGTAGGGCGCCGTTTACAATGTTAAAACTAATGGATAGTAACTTTTTTGTTGAGAAAAAAATAAAACATTCCAGAAGGGCAGCACTTAAAAACGACATGTATATGTATATTTATATATGTCATGATATTTTTGAATAATTTCTGGTGTGAGGGATTTCATTATAAAGTCAAATTTTTAGATATGGGTTTTGAGACGTAATGCGAGGTATTTAAGGATATTTCTCCCAACCAGTCAACCAGTTTGAAGAGACAACGTAGCAATGGCATGTTGTAAAAACCGGTAGGATTTTTAATAGGCGTCTATGGTTTCGGGAATTTCTAGGATGTTTAATAGGGTATATGCAACCAAGATTTTTTCTTTTGGGCCGAAGTATTTGTTCATTTATTTGTAGATTCCATTGAGACCTGCTTTTTTGCTGCTCTTTTTTTTCTTTTTTTTTCTACTTCTTTTTGGTTAAGGCTGATGCTGTTGTTTATCATACATACAGTCGTTAAAGTGGCTTTCGTACTCTTGTCAGACATATCTCTCAAAAGAGTGGTTTCGATCCTTAGTGTTTCTTTGTTTCACATGTCGCGCAACCGTGTCTGTATTGATAGGATATTTAACCTTTCATGACTACGTATATTTGGTTTTCAAGTTTAAAACCTATTATAAAGAGGGGCACGAAGCCTTTTTTTAAAGAGATTGCGAGATTTTTTTAAGCAAAGGTATGCTATTTTATTTTTCAACATGGCGTCAGTTGTGAGCCTCGCTTAGAGCTAGTCCACTACGAGTTTCCAACCCCGGATGACAGGTCCTGACGAGCATCCATTTTTCCCGCTGGGACATGTTCTGCTACCTATTTCGGAGACTAGGCTAAGGTTAACTTATGTGATAATCAGAATTTTGCAGACATTTAGCTATTTTTCTTGAAGCTGTTAATAGGTGATTTCCAATTATCATACTGAAGATTATTCAGTGCTTGTGTTTGTTGGAGTCAGTGAGACTACTTTTACTGCTGACATACAAGAAATCTAATTACTTAAGCGTTTGTTGAAGTGCTACATCTGGTCAGGGCTATTATATGGATTCCAGTCATGGAAAATAAGCACAAACATGGAGCAAAAGCTTGAGGCGACGGAAATGTAGTTCTGGAGAAAGATGATGAGGACACCATGTACAAACAAACTGACGAATGAAGTAGTTTTGGAAAAGGTGGGGGCAGAAAGACAACTTTTGATCACTATCAGAAGAAAACAGTGGAGATTTATTGAGCATGAGTTGAGAAGAGAAGGAGGGATAGAGAGGAATATCTTGGAGAGAGCACCGCCATTATTCGTCTGCGGTATTTGATGCCAAGACACTAGAAGAAGAAAAATTACTTCCTAAAGCTATCGGAGTGATTAGAAACCGTCTAGTTTGTGCTTCTTTTGGAATTAAACGGCATTTTTATTCTTTTCTTCTGTTTTTGTCTTCTTGTTGTGTGTTATAAGTGATCAAGAAGCCACTCCTGATAATCAAGGCACACATTGGCTTTATAGCAAAAAGCGTAGGTTTCTGAATTGTTTATTAAGAATGGATTTGTCGCTGTCGGTACTAATTCCAGGAAATAGACGTCCACAGAAGTGTGGAGCGTGTTCGAGCGAGTAAACCGGAAAATATAACTATGTACATGTAATACGAACTATGAGAAGTCACCAAAAATTTGTACCATCCCACTTTCCCTAATTTTAATGCACATTTAGTTTTTATGTCTTTTTGAGTATACCTGCATTAATTGTGCATTAAAATTAGAGAGGGATTTGTATCTTCATGCTGGAATAATATAACAAAATCAAACAATAATAATAAAATGAAATGTAAAATCAAGCATCGATAAGGGAAATGGGAGAGGGCCAGTAAGAGACCAAAAAATGAAATTAAAAGAAAAAAGAAAAACAGTATGTAGCAGAAAGTGATTTCAATCCGCCGACCTCTAGGTTATGGGCCCAGCACGTTTCCTCTGCGCCACTCTGCTGACGTTTAACGCGTTTCGTATCTTTGGTACAGTATAGCCAAGTTGACCCATGAACTGCTTTGCACAATACTGTAAGTTCTGCACATGTGAAGCTGCCAGAGCATCAAATGTCTAAAATTCAAAATACTAAGAGATATTAGACACTTTGATGCTCTGGCAGTTTCACATGTACCCAACTTACAGTATTAATGCTATTCAATATATTGGGTGTACAATAGACTATGTTACACAATAACAAAAATTGCGACTGTAGTATAGTG
>RDPX01000368.1:400108-413489 GCA_003991215.1 Morbakka virulenta
ATGTTTTCATGTCCTCCTTCCTTCACTCCTTCATTTCCTCCTTTCTTCATGTCCTCATGTCGTCATGTCTTCATGCCTTCATGTCCTCATGTCTTCATTTCCTCATGTCCTCATGTCCTCATGTCTCATGTCCTCATGTCCTCATGTCCTCATGTCCTCATGTCCTCATGTCCTCATGTCCTCATGTCCTCATGTCCTCATGTCCTCATGTCCTCATGTCCTCATGTCTCATGTCCTCATGTCCTCATGTCCTCATGTCCTCATGTCCTCATGTCCTCATGTCCTCATGTCTTCATGTCCTAATCTCCACATGTCCACATGTCCACATGTCTTCCTGCCCTCATGCCGTCATTTCCTCTTGTCAAAAAACTCCTTTACATCAGATCCTTGCATGCTTATGTTGTTAACCCTTCCTATAATTAGTCTTTACATGAAATTAACGGGTTTTTTTCTTCGGACGGCTATTTTGTATCATTGACTAGTGAGTGCTTTCCTCGACCATATGGCTCAGCCAATTACTTGGCAAATAATAAATTGTATCGAGCAAAATTTCATTTTTAAAAAAAAAGTTTGAGTTTTAATTAAATAAACAAAACTTTTAAAAAAAATCAGAGGGGTAATATTTGTTGCCAAATGGCATCATTGCCAAGGGAGGATTTTGAATATATGTAAATATAGAAAGTAAAATAATTATTTACGATATAGTAACATTGCCATGTAAATAAATGATGAAATAAGCAAATAAAGATGTTGACGTTTCTAAAGCCAACTCGTATCCCTGGGAACAACTTTTTTTCTATCTTTGCTTCAGAGTTCCATCAAGTTGCTGGCTTCGTGCATTTTATGATTCTTAACCGTTAAAATATTTTTTCCGTTCTTATCTTTGCCTTATAATCCTCAATAAATCAGAAAATATCTGGTCGCATTTTTTTTTTGTAGAACTCTGTCTGTATTAATCCATGCGAATTGCGGACGTCTTCAGTATGCTTTTTAATATGTAAAGCTCTCTATTCCTTGTCTTCTCAAATTGTTTTTAGTGATATAGAAAATCGGTTTGAGATTATTTTAAGAATGCATTTAGGCTTTAAACCTACTTTTCAATACTGAGAAACAACAAGAAGTATGCCTTTCTTTTTGAAAATAATGAAAACAGATGAAATTATAGTTCTTTTTAGGGACAACACGACATAGACTCGAAATCAGCAAGGGAGCAATTGAATTTTTCATTGGTCGTTAGGCTTAGTTACGTTTTTCTTTCTAAATCCTCCATAGAGCTTTTCTTTTTTTATTTGTGAATTTGTATAGACTGTGTTGTTTACCGAACCCAACTTCAGCTATAAATAAACAACTCTCATGCCCCTCCCCGCATCTTCTCCTGATCGCTTTCTTAGTTTGAGTCTTCAGTCTTTTTGAAAGGATTTGTCATTGATCACCAAACACCAAATGAGGAAACACTTTTCTCTCCAAAAAAAAAAGAGACAATTTACAACTGACAGCACACTCTGTGTTAGACAATTACGATTATTCCCCAGGCTCAATGTGTAATATTCTGAGCTGGTGGCAGTTCAAGATCACTGATCCCCACTGTCCGATCTCTGTAGATCTTAGTTTGAGACTTATCCACATATTCAGTTGTTACATACATCTGTTACTTGGTGCAAACCTTTTTTTATTTATTGGCTTTTTATTTGTCAAAATCAGAAAGTCTTACTATTAATAATTCTGTCAATATCAATTGCAACTTGAGCACTAAATGTGTATGAGGAAAACAACAGATGGACGTAAGGTATCAATATCTTTAATGATCTTGATTGCGACACTCTAAGCTTCAAATTTAACTGTCAAAAACAGACCAATAACATACTTAAGAGTTTTTATCTGCCAGTGTGATACCCAGGGGTTACTACTAATTTGTTTTGATACCAATCTGTTTGACAGTTCAATATTTACTTGTTGTGATTGTAATGCCCATCACCAAGATCCTGTCGGGATTTAGGAATAGGATGTCACAAGCTTTCTACTTTGCTGTGAATCTAAAAGCTTCTTCCTTAAGTTGACCAATTGTCGTATGTACCTTGAAAAGACCTAATGGACTGCGGATTCCTGGAAAGACCTGTACTTTACCAAGCAGTCTTGAGGAGTAAAGACTGTGAATTTCAAAACCTTTTATTTAATGGATTCTATTCTTATCTAGTAAATAAATAGTTGATGTCAACCTGTGCGTTAAAGAATAGGATTAAAAGAGAATGCAATACAACTGTCTTTATAGGTCGACCATTTTCAACGACCTTAAATTACACAATTTATGTGACACTGTTAGATCTTAACTTAGTTAGCCTTGCTATAGTAAATCTATTTCGCTGACCAGCTGTTTTCATGTTTGACCATGGAAGTAAGATCTCTACTTTGGTGCTTTTTTGAAAACTTCATTAACGAATTTGCAATATCCCACTTTGGTGTTATCGTGTACATTCTTTTTCTTAAACTGATGGGTTAAAACAGTGATAGCTTATCTTGCCTGTTGGTTTATAGTGCTCCATCAAAGAATGGCATATGAAGAATATTAAATTAAAGTTCGCAGAGGAATTTACATGTTGCCGTGGTTATGAAGCTACTTTTGGTTAGAAACGAGGCTACACATTGTAAGATAAGGACTGCCTTCACTCACAGCATTCATCAGTGTTATGAAAGTGCTCAGATGCGGTGTAAGCATTGCAAATACCATTGGTATCATAAACAAGCGTATAAAATGTTTAGGCATGTCTTCCTGTCACAATTTGCGTCGAGTATATATATCATAAACAACTGTATAAAATGGTTAGCCATGTCTTCATAATACAATTTGCAACGGGTGAAGTAGAACGTCTGTTCTAAGGAAGGTTTTGTTTTCCTCGCGCCATCACAAATACTGGCGGGCTGCCTTAAAGCTTTCCTTAGTTTGCCTCGTTATTACATACCTCTTGAATTGTTAATTAGATAGTGATTCTCATTCTGACCTTTTTCTCTAGTCAGAAGCTACCAAAAACATTGTTTTAGCCAATTCGATGTGATTTTATTTGTAACATTATTACATGTTTCGGTTCACACAGCTTAATGGTCTGCTGGTAATTTTCAATGTCAGCTTTTTACTGCCAGTAAACTAATATGACATTGGCTTATCTTCTATGGCCTTCTGTTTTTAGCTTATAATTTTTCTAATTTCTATTTCAGTCTTTCTCTTTACCAGTCAGATTTTAAATGTTCTCAATATCGATGCTGTTCCTAACGAAGCGATCTTCCGTAGATACTCTGTCTTTCTTTGTATTCCTAGCCTTTTTACGTACGGCTTGAAGTTCTTACTAACAGCGCCATTTGCTCCAATGGCTACTGGTGCTACTTCTCCTTTTTAAGCGCGAGCTTAAAAAGGAGAAGTGTATTGCTCAAACTGTCAGAGTATATGAGATAACCTTTTGTCTAAATGGACAAACAGTTCTGTAGATAGGATTAGCAGCTCGAGGTATTAGCAGCTCACGTGACAATATAAGTAACTGCAAAAATTTGAACAGTAGGAGGAGAAGAAGAAGTAGGAGAAGTATTTACCAGTAGTAGCAGACGTAGTGCTGATAGTTGTAGTAGTAGTAGTAGTAGTAGTAGTAGTAGTAGTAGTAGTAGTAGACGCAGAAGTAGAAGTAGTAGTATTACTAGTAGCAGTATTAGTGAAGTAATGAGTCATAGTAGTAGTAATTGTGATGGTATTAGTAGAAGTTGTAGTGGTAGTGGTAGTAGTTGTAATGGTAGNACAATATAAGTAACTGCAAAAATTTGAACAGTAGGAGGAGAAGAAGAAGTAGGAGAAGTATTTACCAGTAGTAGCAGACGTAGTGCTGATAGTTGTAGTAGTAGTAGTAGTAGTAGTAGTAGTAGTAGTAGTAGTAGTAGACGCAGAAGTAGAAGTAGTAGTATTACTAGTAGCAGTATTAGTGAAGTAATGAGTCATAGTAGTAGTAATTGTGATGGTATTAGTAGAAGTTGTAGTGGTAGTGGTAGTAGTTGTAATGGTAGTAGTAGTAGTATTAGTAGTAGTAGTAGTAGTAGTAGTAGTAGTAGTAGTAGTAGTAGTAATAGTAGTAGTAGTAGTTTAAGGTGGTTTCAGTGGTAGAACCAACACACTGCTGCATCTACTTGTAGTCGTTCTCTTAGTAATAGTATTTCCTGTAACAGTATCGATAGTTGAAGTACCCCTGATGGTAGCAGTATTTATAGCAGTAGTAATGAAAAAGAGTAATTTCGCTTGCATGAAAAGATTTCGTGATCTTTCCTTTACTTATCGGATGGATACAAATTATTGCTGCAGGTTGATTCCAAATTGGAACTTTTAACTCTATTTATGAATATAAACTATTTACGTTTGTAGATTTTCTATATCGCACCTAAGGCTTTTTTTGATATTTATTTGTGCATTCTAGAGTTTGGGTGATGCTTCATTGATAGTAAAACCATGCGGCGTGCCAAGAACATATCCTCGTCAAACCCGGATCTTGTGAAAGACACACAGCACAGGTGGACTGGAGAACAATATTTTAACAATCCGGATACTGCTAGTGATGCTTCGGTTGCTCTTAGAGCAAGAATGGGCTCTCGAAAGCCTCGCCCAAGGTCGTCAAATCTGGAAACAGTAAATCGGCATATGTATCGACACGTAAGTGTATAAATACAAGTAAAGTTGGTGTTTTTATTTACTGTGTCTTTCATTCATTCAGTATTTTAAGTCGTTTTAATTGTAAAATAATGTTTGTAATCTTTTCTTTTATCTGATAAGAGGAAGCTCAAATTAACTGCCTTAAATATATATTTACCTTTGAGTTGCAGATCGCATTGATCCTCGGGAGCCTTGTTAATCTTTCGTTTAAACGTTTAGGATCCGTCCTGGCATGTGACTCATGAATAAATAGCATTTGCCATGCACCAAAAGAGTTGGACTCTTGACGAGAGGTTTGGACTCTCTACTTTTACGACAATTTTCCCTGACTTAACTTGATTTGTTTCTAATACGCTCTTTTAAAATGTACCAGTACCTAAATCACCATCAATCAAGAGCTCTAAATAAATTTACAACTTAATTATTTGAGATTTTTAAGACTTTATACCGACAAACCATTAAAATGAGTGCAGGAGGACACTAATAGACGTATAGACGTCCTATAATTTGTTATACAGGTAAGAAATATTTCTTCTATTCCTTGTAGAATTTTGTGAAAAAGGAACATTTTGGGTTTGGAATTAATGTCTTCTATTGCTTGTAAAGTTTGGTAAAAGATGGGACACTTCTATCTGTATAAGAAATTGCTAAACGTGATGAATAGAAAAGCCTAGCGTTGTATGCATGCTTCCCGTGAAGACACGTTCCAGACCTAGTTGTTTTTAGTAGGCTTTTTACAAGTTGTACTAATTCTTCTTCATTTCTTTTCTGCTGTTTCTACGTCAGGGGTCGGCACACTGCATCTTTTTCCTTCAGAGGGCTTGGTCCTCTGAAAGAAAAAGATCCTCATCGTTGCTCAGTCCTTCTCGCTTTCTTATCTTACTTCACACGACCGTACCATCTTCTCTTTGGTCTCCGTCTCTGTCTCGTTCGAGGACTCTCATCCCCTATTTGGTATTCCATTCTATTTAGCCCCGGGTACTCGCGTCTCTTCTTTGGTTTGCTACTCTGTTTGGTCTCAGGTACCCTCATCTTCTCTTTGGTCCCCCTCTCCGTCTCCTTCCGGATACCCTCATTTCCTCTTTGGTCGCTCTCTCCGTCCCGTCCCTTGTACTCTCATCTCCGTCGCTCTACCTCCGACATAATACATGCAAGTTGTACCAAAGAGGTTTTTTTGAAATAAGGTGATATGTTTATAGAGAATGAGTTGTTTATGTTTGTATATCAAAGAAAGCACTTTGGAATATTCAATACATTTGCAAATACCTACGTCTTTGCAGGTAAAGGTGTTTTCCTGAAGATGCAAATATTGTGAGCCTAAAGTTTTTGCCCCACGGGGTGCTGTTGTTCCTTTAAAGAATAGTGATCAGTTGTATGTTGGTACATTCATTCCAAAACAAATCGCAAATTACTCACTGATATCTTTAAAACGACACCTATTGTTAATGAATGCTTTTCTTCCAAATTAATCTGCCGAACATTAGAGCTATTGATATTTTATCTCCTTTGTAGCTATTGACCATATTAATCAAGATATGTTCTCAATAGGCTTCCTGAGGCCACCCGGATGGAATTATGAATGAAGCTACTCAGTTTAAGACCCATTAGTACTGGTTGCTGAGATATTGTCTTACTAATTGTAAATGACGGTTCGTGTATTGAGGGATAAGTGTTGCTGAGGAGTTTTGAAGCATGTACAATATCCATTATCCTGATAAATCACTTTAGTTTTCAGCATACATTTTTTTGAAATAGGCATTCCCTAAAGGGAGATGGGTGTGGTTCTAAGCACTTAAAGAACAAACTTAGGAAACAATGCTCCTTAAAATAAGCCATTCTGTTGAAGCAATTGCCCATGACGAAGTACCCGAAAAGGGCCATTTTGAACAGTTAAATTTGGAGAACTGAGCACAAGAAAAGAGATGTTTTGGGAGGACTCCAAATATCTGCAAGTGAAATATGATTGAGTATAACCTTTGAACAATAATGGATACCAACGACTAAGTCCTCAAACTACCCAGCTTATTCTATGTTAGGTAGCTTTTCTGTTGGGTGTAAAGACAATCCCTTTTACAGTAACTGATACGTAGAGGTACTCTTGTTTTAAAGAGTTACCCACTGAATGTTTTCTAATTGAGCGTAATGCTCAGGCTGCGATACTTCTGAGTCGTTTACAACTTTTATGAAACTGAGCCTGAGTGATCTTATAACGTGTGTTTCTATCAATAATATAATGAATCAAATGAGATACCTGAGAGTTATAAACAAGCCTTTTTTAAAGCAATCTATAGCATATTACCGAGAGAACAGGTGATATCACATCAACATGAGCTAGTGAAAGAATGAAAACACGGTGTAAAATAGCTAAGTCAAGACCCTGAAGTAAACTCTAGGCATAGAGGTTGAAGAGATTTTGAGCCAGCTTTTCTTTGCGTAGTTCGAAACTTTGTAACCCTATTTTGACCAGCTGTTTTCCGAGTAAATTTGATCTTCCTTTTTTTTAAATCATCTCTTAACTGTCCGCTTTTTGAGCTTTTTTATATACCGTTTAGCGTTTTCTCTATTACTTTCTTGCAGAGGTAAGTAATCGTCTGATGCCTTGGCAGGGGTGAACAAGAAAAATTGCTGCCGATAGTTCGGTTTTGTGGTTACTCGTCACCATGCCGTTTAAAAATAGCTCGAATCTATTTAGAACCCCCCCCCCCCAGCTTATTTACGAATATTCTTACACACAAAGCCCATTTTAAAAAACCGTTTTTTGTGTTAATCAAAGATGTTAGTTCGACCAAAGAACTTTATAATAAATAAAACAACCAGAAGCTCACGCATAATTATTTAAGAAAAAAACGGTATATATTTCTTAAACAATATAGAATTTTGATCTCGCTTTCCATAGGTCATCATCAGAATAACAATTCAAATGAACCGTTTTTTTCTTTGATAATTATGCGTGAGTTTCTGGTGGCCTCATTTATTACTTTATGTTAAGCTACAATTTTTGTTAACATTTGGGATGTGAGACCAAACAGGTTTTTAATTATTCCCCAAAATACTTTCTATATTAGATTTAACTAAGATGTTGGGAAATCGACCGCATACGCATTCACATTAACACATAATTATGTTAAAAATGCGTCGTATTTATTATGATTAATGCAGATAAATTATAGACATGATAATCATTAATTAAATGTTTAGGATGTATAAGATCGATTTCGTTTCTCTTTCGCTCACATAAAATATAAATCTTAAGTATCACTGAGAGAAATATATTAAATCAGAATTGCACAATATATATTTGTCATTCCGATGTATTTTGAGAGATTATTTAGAGCTGTTAAGGTTGATGTTTTCTTAAAGAACTTTATCGCTGTTAAAGGCATCGGTTTCAGAAGAGATGAGGTCTAACATAATTATTACACCTCTTCAATGAGGTAACATCCAGGTATAAGAAAAGTTTCGATTTCAACCAGATATCCTACTCTTCTTCTTCTTCTTCTTCTTCTTCTTCTTCTTCTTTTTCTTCTTCTTCTGCTTCTTCTATCATCCATATTCATGGTGAAACATTGACAAAGTCAGTTTGCCACACAACTCGATCTTTCATTGCAGCCAGAAGATCAGCACCATAAAGCTCAGTGTCTTTCCCCAGAAGCGTTTTCACTGTAAAACGAGTTCTGCCGCGATGCTTCGTCTTCTCGGGACACCAGAGTAGAACCTTTCCTGCAGGATCATCATGTCAAACTGTGTGACCAGATAGTAAAATCGTCAAAAAACCCCATTAACCGCATTAAATGCCGGTATTGCTGTTAGGGGTAAATTTTTTTGCCGCAAGTTGGATAAATAAAATTTTCGAGCAGCGAACAATCCGGGGGCGTAGTCTTTGAACCGCCTTCATCCACCACCCATGTTTTTCCATTTCCTTCTGGAAATGGCCGATGTCGAAACGAATAAAGTAAGTCTCCACTTCGCTTTGACATGATTCCATTAAAGCTGAAGTCACTGGAGATTCACTGGTGATTCCCATGAGAAATAAACTTTTATCAAATGTAAATATTGAGCGCACGTGAAGTGTACTTTACACTGTAAAGAATTAGTTACACAAAATCCATTTATCTGTTAATTAAAAATGACTGTCTTGAAAAATTTATCCCCAGGGATTATCGAAACAATAGTTTTTTCATTCCTGTGATTATTTCACCCTTGGTGTGATTGGTGTGATTGGTGTGGTGTGACTTTGCCTCAAAGTTTTCTTTTGTGCCCATTCATTTTAGCTTACCCAAAATCGGGCTGTTCAGAGTTACTGCACATCTCCCACGAGATATGTGCAAGTATTATAGCTGATATGGGGTAGAAATATGTAGTTTGTTCCATAAAGCTTAGATTTAGTTTTCCGAAAATTTCATAAGACAACAGGATGTTGGCACATGGTTCATTCCTGTAAACAATAGTCAAGATGTCTTTTTGTTTCATATTTCTTTGGGTAAAATGTACAATGGACGTAGAACCGAATATGGTGATGATGATGATGATGATGATGATGATGATGATGAAGATGATGATGATGATGATGATGATGATGATGATGTTGATGATGATGATGTAAACATTTTATCTTGCGTTTTTCTTGTATTGGTGTAGAATTCAGCGGTTGATGGGGGGGGGGGCAATACCCGAATTCCTTAACCCTCTTGCTTTATGTAGAGGTAAAAGGAGAATAGTAAGTAAATAACGTCCAGATGGGTTTCTATTCTGCAACCTTAGTGTACACCATAATACTGTGGACCAAATCGACAGTCTACTTGACCTAATTGTGTCTCAGTGAAGATTAACAGGCATGTTAACATACAGCGTACAATTTCTACAGTTCCTACAATTCATAGAGTAACGTAATCTGCTTTCACTTCTTACATCGTATTTAAATCGCACATTTGTTCTTCCTAAACAAGCATTTAATACCCCAACACCCAAGGTTTGTCATTTAATTGAAGTCAATTGAATAACCTTTTTACTTTGACGCCCCTAAAACAGTTTGTTTTTTTAAAAAAGTACAATTTGTATTTTGCATTTGATTTTGTTTTTAATTCCTTTTCCTTTTCCAGCCTTTGATTTTCCCAATTTTTAAAGTAACTACAGCCCTCCATCAATAAGGACATCAACCAGTAAAAGGATATATAATACTTAATAGTACCTCACACATACGGGTCTTATTTGGCTGCAGTGTTCTACTTTGCCATTCAGTTTAATAAGTCGTACTGGCGTTTATATATATATATATATAAGTGAGAATGTTTGTTTGAAGTAAATTTGTGAAAAAACTACCGAACCTTGGAAGCTGAAATTTGGAGTGTTAGTCTATCATTATCCGGGGGAGGATCTGAGATAGAAAAGGCTGACCTCGGGGGTCATCCTCATGTAGAAGGCGGCCAATCTCATTTTCAAGGTGAAAAAAACCCAAAAACCCATAATTTACTGTAAAGTAATCTCCTTAAACGTTCGAATTTTCGATAGTATTGTGGTGAGTATCCCCGCCTGTCACGCGAGAGACCGGGGTTGGATTCCCCGTCGGGGAGGATTCTTCCTTTGTTTTGTCTTAATCCTTTTTTTTGCCAATGTATTGCTTTAGCATTTTTATTTGACGTTCTAAAATTATCTTTCGTAAGATTTCCAAAGTTTAAATTACCTATAATTTCTATACCACACCCTGAGTGTCAAGGTAGTTGCAGTTCTTTGAACTGAAATGGTCTACCATCACATTTCTGATCGAGCAATACCTTACAATTATCTTGATAGGGCCTTTTTAGCCTACTAAATTGCACGTTTTTACCGGAACAACTCCGGGTACTTTTGCTAGTAATCTAATAAAATTAGCTATGTACTTTACTGCAGTGAAATAAACCGTAATGATTCGATTAACCGCACAGTGCGCTTAAATAATTCTGGGGATTCTAAAGGTTGCGCTTATTCAGGGGGGTGCGCGTATTTGAGGAAGTGCCCGTTTTGGAAAAGTCATTCAACTTATAAAGCACTAAATGTCAAAAATATTTTGATCAGTACAAACAGTACGAAGTAAACTTACAAAGCACTAAATGTCTAAAATATCAACGTCGACATTCATCAAGTTCAAAAGTGAAATTGACAAATACACAGATATTTGTAAACATATGAACATTGTGATTTACCCACATGATTGTAAAAACATAATAGAATATACTCACTAAAAATATATGTTTTTAGTGCTTTTATTCTTCACCTTCAATTTTTTACTTGAGTTGAAATGAGTTGAATAAAGGGTGCGGTTGTTGGAAAGGAAATCTGACAAAGAGGCTGTGCTTAATTGAGTAAGTGCGCTTATTAACTTTTTGGGGTTCCAAAGGGTGCGCTTATTCGAGTAGGGTGCGGTAAATCGAATAATTAAAGTACTTAAATATTATTATTCTAATAAATGATGTACTATGTGGTATCATAGCCAAAACCTAGGGGACAGAATTCAGGCAGCATGAATAGAAAACGCACAAAATCCCATATAAACATGACATATATACCACTTAAGCCTGTAAGGATCTTACTCTTGATGCCCGAGAATACACTTAACTTAATTATACTTTAATGCTTCTATACTTTACTGTGCTAAACCATAACAGACATTAATATGAAACCTTTTTTTTATGTTTTCAAGCCGAAAAAGGTTCCTCGGACAGGCTACCTCATGCCTTGAACAAATGACAAATCGTTATAAATAGTCTTGTGAGTTGATTATGTTTTCATATCAAATTTTAATTCACATTCATTTGCAGAAAGACATCTTGTTAGGTGCTTTGTCATCAAATACGATATGGGCAGTGTCACGTTTGGTTCAATTCAAGTTACTATGTAGGATAGGCCAATGACTTTAGTGATGAAATCTACCCTGAGACCTGTTATCGTTGTACAAACAATCAACATATGTTGATTTATTGATTTATTTTCTGACCTGTTAAATTTCTTCTCACGAGGATGAAAGGTTATTGAAAACAAAGGACATGACAAATTCGTCCTCAGTACCAATTTACTTATTATGTCGAATGAAATTTAGCAATTATTATACATCGATATAGTACGTACGGCGTTGGTGTCGATTCAGGTACGGCTGGGTAAAGGGTTTATAATTGAATTAAAGAGAAACCTAAAACGTTTGGTCCAACGAAACAAAATTAAATAAAGTGTGCATGTAATTGGGTGTGAGAGAGAAGGAGAGAGAGAGAGAGAGAGAGAGAGAGAGAGAGAGAGAGAGAGAGAGAGAGAGAGAGAGAGAGAGNAGAGGGAGAGGGAAGGAGAGAAGTGAAGTGAGGGAAAGGGAGAGGGAGGAAGAGGTGAAGAAGGAGAGAGTGAGAGGGGTATAGAGAAAAATGAAGAGAGAAAGAGAGAGAGAGAGGTAGAGGGTCAGACAGACAGACTGACAGACAGACAAGAAGATACAGAGAAAAAGACAGACAGACAGAGAAAGACAGACAGAGACAGACAGAGACACAGAGAGAGACACAGAGAGAGACACAGAGAGACAGAGACAGAGACACAGAGAGAAAGGGATAGAGGGAGAGAGAAAGAAAGGGGGGTTGTAGAAAAGAAACACATTCACACAAACACATCCACACACATCCACACATTCACACACAGAAACAGAGACTGAGAGGGACTCGGAGAGACAGAGTCAGGAAAAATGGAAACAAACAGCTGTTATAAGTAAGGAGTCATTATGTAGATACTAATAAATCACTTTGTACTTTACCACTGCAGCTGTTAATAAGGCTCTGCTATTATGTCCAAAACTTGTCAGTAATCGTAACAAACATCCAACGGTATGCACGAGCTGAAAGTTTAATGGGTCACATGAATTTCTAGACCAGGTGAGCAGTAATATCGCTGGCAGAACCTAAGTTGTGCAAACAGACACAAACGTAAACAGTGCAACAAAATAAAATAAAGAAAAACATAAAATACCAAATCTATTGCTATTACAACTAGTATTATTATTATTATTATTATCATCATCATCATCATTTGTGCAGCTGCTACTGCTACTATCAACATAATTACAACACTGTCACAGCAGCTATTACTAGTAAATTTACTGCAACTTACTTTCCCCTTGGAATTTCGTCACACAATACGTTTTACAGCATTAGTTTGAATTCATGTACAATAGAACTACCACTACTACCAGTATTTTAATTACTACTGCTGATACTACTACTACTACTATATTTACGACCTTTAATACTACTCCACTGCTGCTAATACTTCTAACAATTTATTTAATCGACTGGGTTGCTCTTGTGCTACTGTCCTTCAAACTAAAAGTTGAAGTCAAAAGCCCTGAACGTTAGTGTTTCAGAGGCGTTTTTACTATGGATGATCAGTTTTAATAAATTGATTTTAACACCTTGTCACTTGTAATATTTACGATTCACCAATTTTATGTATATATGTAAGCTATATATGTATATATGTAAAGCTGTTTATTGCAGTTTAGCACGTCTTTCGTATATAAATATGAAAGAGTTGAACTGTTACCATGAATTTCACTTGAGGTTCTGGTCTGTCTATTCACTGCTCCAGTACTTCGAATTTGACAATATGGAGATGTGCTTTGTTGATGGTGTTAAAGCTTCTGAGAATCACAACTATGACAATAAGATTTATCACAGCTGCTATTACAAGTACATT
>RDPX01000368.1:414896-444437 GCA_003991215.1 Morbakka virulenta
TTTTAATAAATTGTTTTTAAATCCTTGTCACTTGTAATATTTACGATTCACCAATTTTATGTATATATGTAAGCTATATATGTATATATGTAAAGCTGTTTATTGCAGTTTAGCACGTCTTTCGTATATAAATATGAAAGAGTTGAACTGTTACCATGAATTTCACTTGAGGTTCTGGTCTGTCTATTCACTGCTCCAGTACTTCGAATTTGACAATATGGAGATGTGCTTTGTTGATGGTGTTAAAGCTTTTGAGAATCACAACTATGACAATAAGGTTTATCACAGCTGCTATTACTAGTACATTTACTGCAACTTACTTTCTCCTTGGAATTTCGTCACACAATACGTTTTACAGCATTAGTTTGAATTTATGTACAATAGGACTACCACTACTACACTTTTCTTGTGTTTTAAGTTTGATGAATCTGTTGATACACGGATGAGTTGAATTTGAATTGGGAATTTTTTGTCTTTTCATGACGATTTTGCCCGTTTCAAGTTGCTATTTTAAATGAATTACTAATTCGGATATCATGTGAAGAGGTGTTTAAATCGATGGGGGATCACTTTGGGAAAGACACCTTTTAACAGAGACAGGACGCAGGACTCTTTGGAATACTTGCCTTCTGTATTTATATTTTCATCAAGACGCCCGGCGAGGCACTAAAACAATTGAAAAGTTAAGAGCTACAAGAGGGCAGGCATAGGTATGAAAGGCAAATCAAGCTTAATACATGGCTTCAAAATATTTATTACAGATGCCAAGTTACCAAGAACTTCATACCTATTAAGATTAGTCTTAAGGAAAGCAAGATGAAAGAAGAGTACTCCAGAGAGGAGGAGTGTAAGGAGAGAATTTCATGGTACAAAGTGAAGTGCTGTACTACACCAATGAGGACAAAGGAAAGTTTAGGCCATTGTCGTTATAGGACAGTAAGGCTAAGATTGCTTTCCACCACACTTACGTAGTAAGGTACGGGGCATGTATGTGCATGTATGTGCATGTATTTGTGTGTGTGTGAGGGAGAGAGAGAGAAAGACAGAGAGAAACAGAGAGAGAGACAGAGACAGAGAGAGAGAGAGAGAGACAGAGAGAGAGACACACACAGAGAGACACACCAAGAGAGAGACACAGAGAGAGACACAGAGAGAGAGAGANGAGAGAGAGAGAGAGAGAGAGAGAGAGAGAGAGAGAGAGAGAGAGAGAGAGAGAGAGAGCGAGGGATTGCCAATATACTCTGATAAAACATGAGTACCGGCTATAAAATATCCTATCACAAAGACAGAGGTCTTCATTTAACCCTCCTACTTCCTTTCCGTCTAACTACAAATTACATTATAATTGAAGTCATAGTCCACATAAAGCGTTCAAACAGAACCATGGACTTTTATTTCTTGACTTGCTAAGGGCTTGCGTCTTTTTAACCTGCGTAAGTTGCTATTGGAAAAATTCAGCATATGAAGATATGATCAGGTTGTACAGATCAGACTCGTAAAAGGCTGTCGTTAAACAAGCACTCATTTTCGCTAAAGATGAACGGCTTTATTGTCAACAATATTCGATACGCTGACGACACAGTCCGCATTGCAAACTCAGAGCTACAGGATTTGTTGGACAAGGTCGAAATAGAAAGCGAGATGCTAGGGTTCGGATTAACGTGAAGAAAACATACAGAATATCCATTTCAAATTTACAAACAAAACCAATAATGTGACTTAAAATTCAGAGGTTCCTATTAAAAATGGAGAACTTTGTGTACTTGGATAGTTACTTAACAGGTAACGGAAAGAATGAAACTGAGATAAAGAAAGATATAAGAATTTCAAAGAAAGCGTTAGAAGATGTAGCATGGAATTTCAAAAAGAAAAACAAATTAGTTTTAAAACGAAAAGGAGAATTTCTCAATTTTACTTGTAGTCTACCAGGAATTATTTTTGCTAAAGGTGGACCACAAGTTGAGCAAGGGGGCGCCTAGAAGCAGCAGACATTTTTTTGCCTCTTAACTGGTTTCTTGAAGAAAATACTTAGTAAATCGTGGATAGACAGTTGGGAAACAAAATCAGTAGTAAGAAAGGCAGATACAGGATGATATGTGTAATAAATGGTATGTGTAATGCAAATGACGTTTTGAGGTCACATTAATAGTGAATGTTTTGCGATGGCGGGAAAAGTTTAAGAAAAACGAGCAAGAGAAAGACAAAGGATGACATTTATGAACAGTATCATCATGTTAATAGATAGATAGATAGATAGATAGATAGATAGATAGATAGATACATACATAGATACATACATACATACATACATACATAGATAGATAGATAGATAGATAGATAGATAGATAGATAGATAGATAGATAGATAGATAAATAGATAGATAGATAGATAGATAGATAGATAGATAGATAGATAGATAGATAGATGGATAGATAGATAGATAGATAGATNTGTAATAAATGGTATGTGTAATGCAAATGACGTTTTGAGGTCACATTAATAGTGAATGTTTTGCGATGGCGGGAAAGGTTTAAGAAAAACGAGCAAGAGAAAGACAAAGGATGACATTTATGAACAGTATCATCATGTTAATAGATAGATAGATAGATAGATAGATAGATAGATAGATAGATAGATAGATAGATACATACATACATACATAGATAGATAGATAGATAGATAGATAGATAGATAGATAGATAGATAGATAGATAGATAGATAGATAAATTGGTAGATAGGTAGATAGATAGGTGGATAGATGGATCGATGGATAGATAGTAGATGGATAGATAGATAGATAGATAGATAGATAGATAGATAGATAGATAGATGGATAGGTATGTATGTAGGTAGTTAGGTACAAAACTAAGGAGCTAGTAGGTATTATTGTGCATAGAAAAGTTTGTCAGGAGAAAGCTCCCCCGAGATAGTGGGAGCATAGCCACAATTTTAGGTGCAGTTCGACATGACATGGTTGCTTTTGAGCACTGCTTTGAATCAAGGATAAAAGAATATTTTATGTATTTTGAGATAATGTTCTTTTACTTATTGTACAAAGGTTATTTTGAAAGTCTCTATTGAAACCAGAAGAGCAGGTCCTCAGAGTTGCCATACTCTAAAAACCCGTTATCGTTATTGAGCAGTAATTTGGAACCAGCACAAACCGACAACGAATTGACGCCGCTGGGAATAAATACGGAATTTAATAGAATTGATGAACATTTACAAGCAATCGTTTTAATCACAATAAAAATTTTCTATGCGAACTGAAATTTAATCTATTATTCATAGCAATTAATGAGTTATAGGCAATTAGTGTTATGAATAATTCATCTCTTAAATGTTCTCTGGTATCTTGTAGATTTTTATATTTGTGAGATTTGTGTACAGCAGGTTTTTCTATCCAGGGAGGTAATTGCATGCTTTAAAGAAAAATCTCCTGTCGCCATTTCGGTAATGTTAAATTGAATTATTTAAATATAGCATTAATAGGAAATGTTGAAATAAAAGCTTCTCAAATTTTTTTATTCCTTATTAGAAATTGTTTCTGGCTCCTACCTCTTCTTTGGTGTACACCATTTTCCCTTACCCTTTATCCATATCGGTCATTACAGGTACCAATTTTCTGATTCGTGGAAGATAAGACGAAGTTATGCACGTCAAGTTGACATAAAAGGATGAACACAGATTAAAATATCAAACCAGAAAGTATCATCATTGTATTCCGAGTAAATATAGCTAAAGGGATGCACCCCAATATAAAGAGGGTTACTATTCTAAGCCTGCATATTTGATAAACCAACATTGTACTTTTAAATTCATTGTTTTTCACAGACATTCCACTGACTTGCTTTAACTTTTTATATTAACCTTTTTCTAATGCAAATGTCTTCAACAAGTTATATGCTGTTACCTACATTATTTCTTTTGATATATTTTCTATAAAGTATCCTTCTTTCCAAAATCTCTGACTAGGAGCAAAAGTTTTGCAATGAAAAGTAAGATACAAATTTAACCAACAAATTTTCCTACTCGTCTTCAGTCAACAAAGGTGTTTTAGCAAGCTATTAGTTTGACATATACGGAAGAAATAAGATAAAATATCCACCTAAAAAGTATTATCATTGTGTTCCAACTGATAAACCAACATTGTACTTTTGACTTCACCCTTTTTAACAGACATTCCATTGACTTGCTTCAACTTATAATATAAATTCTTTTCAAGTGAGAGTGTCTTCTTCAAGTTATATTCTGTTAGCTGGATAAGTTTCTTTGGAGATGTTTTCCATGAAGGACCCTTTTTATAAAAATCTCTGATTATGGGGAAAAAATCACTCCGTTTTGAAATTCCTAGGTCCTTGGACTGACACAAATTTATACTCTTTCCTTAATGAGTTTAGGAACAAGGATGAGGACCACTTTTTATATAGGAGTGCACCCGTCGAGGAATATAGCAAGGAGAGTATGTGCCACAGAGAGGATTGATGCATTTGGAAAGCGCATAATATTTTACTGGAATAAAAGAGTGGTATGGAAACAAGAATATCACTGCGGACTGCAAACCAACCGACCATATTTTCAAGAATCGTGAACAAAACCTAAGTTTGGTACCATGCCCCTTCCAAGCCGCACCAGACATACTATCACTTATAATTTAGTGATGAATCTCCAAATAAATTAATGAAGGCTCAAAGGAGTTTTTTTTCTATTTTTTGTTGGAAGTTTTATATAAATGTATATGAACTGATGAAAATGAAGCGAAAGGTCTGCTTGAAGAATCATTCGATTAAAAGGATAACGTCAATAACTCAGACGTTAGAGCGTGTTGCTATAATAGCCATAGGTACGGGTTCGATTCCACTGCACACATATATTTTACAAATATAACAGCATTCCTTTCCGTATCGTTTGTGTTTGTATGAGATGGGTAAATGCTCTCTACTACATTCAATCAGTTATAATTGATCCGATTTTTGCGGCGAATAAAAATACTTCAACAAAATTCCGAGACTTGAGTGCGCTTGATACTTTTTATTTTCCTTGTATATGGACTAACTATAGCGAAACGGCTTTCAGTTACTTTAAGTCGAGACGGAAGGTTGATTTTGAGCTGACATGTGTATGCAAATGTCAATGGTGACTTATAAAGTTGATAATATCTATTCATCGTTTTTTATTCCTAAATGGATGTAAATTCTTCCTGATACTTAACTGACCTTTTATATGCTGTAATACTTAAAGGAGACCTTTGCTTTGTCATCAATATCCAACACAATACTTTTCTTTCTTTTGCATAAAGAAACGGAATGTTGTTTGAATGGTTTAGCAAGAATAGATAAAGTTCCAAATGCAAACTTGATAGCTAATCAGCAAACATGTTAGATGTAATGGTCTTCGTTTACGCTTAAAACTCTAATAACCAGTACGTTGAAAATAGAGCTTGTACTCACTTATAGAAATTTTCCGTCGTACGAAAGGTAATTTTAGCCCACAAAAGTGATCTTACCAAACGTCCTCAGAAAGGTTAGTCACTTGCAACCAAATTAAGCACAAAAATGTTATCACGACCTAAAGATGTCTTTCGGACTGTAATTTTGCCAAATAGTCTTAAGATGGAGCTGTTAGCTTTTGAAGCAAAATTTTTAACTTGCTTGTTTTCTTAGATATATCGAAGTGCTTAGAGCACCTCTTTGCATGGGAAGGGTCATTATTGTATTTGTCACTCTCCCCCTATCTTTCTATTCGTTGGCATTGCTTCTGTTCTTGAGAGCTGCATCAAATGTAATTGAAACTCTAGTTATTTTAGACTTTGTAAGCATTGAAAAAGCTACATTTATTTCAAACGTGTTTTTTAAAGACCAAACCATTTTAGTGTACACAAAAGTTGCTTTTCCCCTTTTTTATTCCCTAAAGCTGTGCTGCTTTCCCTTCTGTACTTTCTTCCTTGTGTGCTTTTCCAAGCACTCTCCTAACTGGCAATCCATATTCATAACCCACCCAATCCAAGATATGGCATGTCACAAAGCTTTCTTCTCGAAGCCCATGGATTAGTCAAGGTCGTTACCTATCGTAAAATTAAACATGACTGACCTATTGTACCCAGTCTATGTAGTGGTTTGTTTGATATTAATCAAAGGAACCACCTGTTGTAACGGAATTCCTAGATTAAATGTCTTGTCAATACTTCAATAGCTGGTGCTGAAACATGTGCAGCAGCCGACGCTCCTATCCTTATTTTTAGACAATATATGTTGTGATAAAGATAGAGCCAACTGCTTTGGCGACGCGGATTCCGGTCTGCGTAATAGTAATTCATTTGGCAGGTAAAGTGACTTTTGGAGTCAATTGTAAGGTCTAGAGAAATAAACTCGAGTATTTAACTAGAGTGCAAAGCTTTCTGCTTGACTAGAGTAAACGTTTTCCCAAAAATTTACTGTTGGATCATTTTGAAACAAACAATTTTGTTAGAGTAACTGATTGAAAAAAATGGAACAGCGACGTAGCAGCCTGGGATATTTTGTAAGTATTCGCTTGACGTTAACTTTAATCTGTAAGCATGATTTAATTTCTAGGTGTTGTTAAATTTGAAAGATTGTTTAAGGGGTATAGAAATGAAATACACAATCACAGTTGTCTGTGGGACTTTAGAAAATATTTCAAGAACGTTTTATCACCGTTTTGATGATAGTCAACCCATATCGGCTTCAAAGCAAGAAGATTTATTCATCATTTTCAATTTACTGCATAATTATGTAGAAGGTTAGTTAATGAGACCATTTTTAGATGAACCACGAACAGTGAACATAGAATGATCTGTAAGCAAGAGGGAATTATTAATTTGAAGGGCTCACCTCTCCTTATTTGTTGACCTCGACTTTGAAACGAGAGGTATATTGGTGTTAATTAGAACAACGTAACCTTTATACACTTAAATTTATAATTTTACGGGGTTTTTTATGACCCCGGTACCCATATGAAATGTAATCTTGTTACACATATCGGATGCTGTTCTCAAGCTTAACAGTTTACAGGACCGAAATTGGCCCTGATTTTATCTTTGTTTTTTGTGAATGGTTTAAATGATAGTAACGATGCAATTCTTGCCCCCTAATTACCCCCTGTGTGATCTTACTTTTCATTAAAACTAACCCATGAAATGATGTCTTGTTGATTAATAATTTAGTTAAGTTTGCGTTTTGGCAATGCCTAATGAGAGGCCATGGTAATATGTTTGTTGGTCCATTTGTCTTTCAGTTCCTCCATGGTGAATCATCTTGAGCTATCCTAAATAAAGAATTCACTGTGGATAACGCATGTAGATTCGGCTTGTTTGGTTGGTTCTACGCTAACACGTTATTTATATTTAGGTTATTTATTTTAAATAGAAGCTTGTTTTTAACTACACACATATTCTAAACCAGTTGCTTAGGAATAAAGTTTTAGAACGTCAGTTCATTATAAATATTGTATTGCATTTTTTTTTGGCTTATGGTGAAAAATGAAATCTTTTCCTCAATTAGCTCTTTTACAACAAGTACTAAATGTTTATATTGAGCTTACTTGTTCAAGGATGCTTATGATTCAAGCTTTGCCTGGTTGTACATATTTCCTTTGCTTCCATTGATACTGTTCCCATATGCTGAGAAGTTTAATGTAGTTTTAAAAATTCATGCGTTACAACACCATATTGCATTTTCCAGAACTTGTGAGAGTGAGATCTCTTCATCTTGGTATAAATATGGCATTGACTATGCGGTATAACCCCATATTACATGCCCTAGGACGTGCGATGCTTACATTGTTTTATTGTGCTGAAAACTTTCATTTATTCCAACAAATTTCTCACCAAGCCTATTAAAATGATTTGATCACTGATGTATTTATTTATTTTTATTACCACCTCTCGTGCACGAAGTAAGACTTTATATCCTGAAATACCATTGATAACAATGATTGCAAAGCTATGTTATCACTCACCAGATATTCTTGCGTAGCCAAGATCATCCAACGACCAAGTAAGTGCACGACAGTTTTTTTCTCCTTCTTAAACGATTTGCACTACCAGATACTCCTGCGCAGCCAAGGTAGTCCAACAACCAAGTGCACGACAGTTTTTTTCTCCTTTTCATACGATCTGCACTACCAGATACTCCTGCGCAGCCAGGGTCATCGAACGACCATGTAAGTGCACGACAGTTTTTTTCTCCTTCTTTTTCATGTCTCTTTCATTCTCTTGTTTAAACCGACATTTCCTTTGGATGCGCAATTACCGTCGTCTTCACGGGCCGATTCTTTGTTTCAAGCATGCGTTGCATTCGGTATTTTGTTTCCTGTAAATTTCGCTCTACTTTGTACTTCACTACTACTCTTATAACTATAGACGTTGCACATTTTACTTATATCAATATCATTTTAGTTTTGTTATTTGTACTGTGAGCTGTATTTCTATTCAAACCTGTTTAAAGACAACTAACTACCTTTGAAGTCTTTGACCGGAAACGTATGGCGGATGAATCACGGTACACGTTTCCATTTTACGATATGGTCCAAAAGGCATTCAAAAAACAGGCTTTCGACAAACTGGCTTTCGTTTTAATTGCAGTATTGGAAATTATGTACCTGAAATCGATTATTTGATTATCCATATACATATTATTTGGCATTTTGTCATAACACGAAAAATGGCGTACACGTAGAGGTATCTGTATGCTACCTTTTTAATTTATTACTTAAATAAGAAATAAATAAATTTTGAAAATTAATTCAAAATATTTATCGTTTTCATTTAAATACAAATTAGTTTTTTCAATTGCTATTGGTATGCTGAAATTAAAAAGTCGATGCACATTGCACTTCCTGTGTTTGATAAAATTGAATGATGATGATGATGATGATAATAATGATGGTACGGTTTTAAAGGAGTATTTATCTATATATTTTTGTTTTCATTTACGTTTTTTCAGAAATTGACATTACCTAAGAGAATTTGTTTGTTTGTTTTAACGTCATTTATTTTGTTTTAAGTCGGGCTCAGATGGTACCCTTCAAAGGGACTTTTTTTGGCAGAAAGGAATTTCTTGGTCGGATGCCCTTCCTGACGCCAGCCAATGGCTTTTTCTTTTGTGAACTTCCAAAGCTCCTTTTCGCCTACTCGGGGAATCCAACCGGGAACCTCTTGGTTACGGTGCAACTGCACTAACCGTTAAGCCACGTCTCAACTAACATTACCTAAGAGTATATACTTCCTAAAATATAAAGAAACCTGAAGGTCTCTTTATTTTTACTAGTACAATGCCCGTTAAAAAATAAAATTCATAATGAATCAAGTAAATAAATTAGTTAAAATGTTAAAACAATAATTTTATTGCAATCCAGCTTGTCGTACAGGGAAATATTTTGGTATTTCAGACCCCTCTCCCCCTTGTAGTACTTTAATACTCTGTTTCCTCTATAGCACTTAGGTCTTTTTTTGTGTTTAAAATAAGAAATCAACTTTACTTCAGGTAAGCTTAAATTTTTCACTTAAAAGCTATCTTCAGTGCTAGATGACGAGTTGGTTATACAGATAGGTTACAATTATGTGAACATTTTTTAACAATACAGAATTTTTTCGTAAAAATCAATCGAGGTGAGAATAATTTTTGGAAATAAGAATATATTTATTGTATACAAATAACAACTGCAATATCTAAATGATTCAATTTCTAAACAAAAATAAGCAATTTCAAAGTTCCTGTGTGAACAAATTTTAAAAGCAATTTTCGTAAGAGTGGTTCGTAGATTGAATGTGTTTTGGAATGTGTTATATACAAAAGTAATTCAGATATCTACGTAACACCATTTCTAAATAGAACTAAACAACTTGAATCCATCTGGTCATTTAAAGAGGGTATTTTGAGAGCTATCATAGATGTCTCAATGTTCTTGTGTAATCTGCTGTCTACAGGCGCGTTCAGAAGTACCCTCCATTCAAATTTATAGTTTATGGGGAAACTGGTAAGGCTTTTGACTGCGTCTGAGTTTTTAGACAGGTTTTCGTGCTCTCTTCATCTTGCTTCAACGTTTCGTTTGGTTTCACCAATATAGTTTTAGGCGCACAAATAAATAGCTTCATAAATGTTGCCTGTCGAATGTGGGTATTGTCTTTCAGACTGAAGCGTTGTTTGACTTCTTTAGTGGACCATTTAATCACAAAGTCTATCTTATTTTTTGTAAAACTTTTAAAGTTTTTGTCGAAATTGTTTTGCGAGTGTTTAGTGTGAATCAAACAATCCTAACCGATTCCTTTTTTAATACCTAAATAATCTTTTCTCTTTGTAATACTTTGATATTCTTCTTTTTCTTTTAGTATTTAAATGCCCTTCTGCCTTTTCAGTACTGAGACATTTTTTTACCAGACCCGTATATCCAAATAATAGCTATTTGAGCCGTTTTATTTTTTTCCACTCTGATTTACAATAATTCAGTGTAAAAAGCAATAAATAAACTCTGTTGTTTCCTTTGCTTCAATTTAAAAAGTCTAAAACCATTCATGTAGAATTCCTTGACAGATCTTTTCATTTTCTGCTTATGTGATTTATGTGGTCTTGTTTGCTATGGGTTTATCAGCTTTGATCATCTTCAGGAAATCTTCCTTCAGTAGACTAGTTTTTCCCATGTTTTTTTAATAATTTACAGAAATCAAAATTGATTTTTGTTTAAAATAGTAAATTCCAGCAGATTATCCATACTTTTTGTTTAGAACATGCTGATTGGTAAAACCAGAAGTGACTTTCACCAAGGAAAATTTGAAACTGCAGATATCTACTTTTCAGCCCCACTGCTTTTTAAACAAAATAAATTTTTATAAAGTTCTCAACTTCTAGACAGCCAACCAGAATAGGTGGCAAGCTTTTTTCAACCTCAAGGCATAAAACCACTAAGTTTCTGAAGCTGTGAAAAGCGATTTAAAAAAGATTTTGCAAAGAGGTAAGATAAACACATTCAAACAGAAGCCCGAAAGTTCCACAATCTATCCATCAAAGGAAAGAAACTACATTCATAGAAAGATTGATTACAACAAAAGACAACAACAACATCTTTTTATGCTTAACAACCATACAAGGCATAAAGCCACTAAGTGTATGAAACTATAAAGAAAAGGCAAAATCCAAAATAGTTAAGCATGGAGGTAAGAGTTGACCTTAGACTTAACAACATTCAAAACATTTGATGAAAGAAAGCACTCAGAAGCCAAAGAGTTGCACAATCTAGCCATCAAAGGAAAGAAACTACATTCATAGAAAGATTGATTACAACAAGAGACAACAACAACAACAACATCTTTTGATGCTTAAGAACCATACAAGGTATAAAGCCACTACGTTTATGAAACTGTAAAGAAAATACAAAATTAAAAAAATAGCTAAGCAAAAAAATAAAAGTAAGGGTTAGATTTAAAAACATTTGAGTCAGATGGTGGATGAAATAACTCAGAGTTCCACAATCTAGCTGCCTGAGAAAAGAAACTTTATTTATAAAAAGATTTATTGTATCAGGGAGCAACAATGACGAAGACGTTGAGAGAAAAGACTCACACGAGATGCACAAACTGAGCTGCCAAGAAAATAGCTCATCAAAACACGTCCTGTTATAATACCATATAATAATATAATACCATAATATAATATAGAAAAGGCTAAGAAAAGCCACATTTTAAGAAACGGAAGGTACCATCAAGATGAGAGCTATCAAACACGTCTTCGAACTCAATCAAGAATATCAAAACGACGAGAGGGATCACCAGCACAGATGTATTCCATGCAAAAACGGATGGTAGATTTATAGACATACAAAATAAGCAAGTAAGGTACTCTCTAGTGCGATACAAAAACTAACCTTTTAAGAAGGAGACCTACCAATAGATTAAATATAATATCCCCAAGAAAGATATGCCTTTTTTATTCATTTAAATTTAGCTGTTTACACTTGTAGCTGGTTTTACAGACCCAATGATTTTATTGTTTTATCATATTCTTATTTCCAAATGTGCATCGGACAAGAAATGTTTGAAAAATTATGTTGTATTTATCTACTATATACAAATTTCAACCTCAAAATAATTGATAATGTGAGCTAGCAGGCCTAATTACCTAATGTAATTATTTATAATACCAGTCTTAATATTTAATTATTGTGTGACTGAACAAATAGTGCCGAATGAAATTGTTTGCCTTGTTAAGAGTGTCACAGAAATGCGATGTGGTGTGTTGCAACAACAGAAAATACAGTAATAGAGTAATACTGTAATAAAAAATGATGATGACGGAGTGTTTCGAGGTAGTATATTGTAATGTCTTCTATTCATACACAAAGAGTTACCCACGTTTATTAACGAGTTACAAGGAAAACCAATGATACTATTAGTAATAGTAACAACAACAACAATAATAATAATAATAAAAAAACGATAATTATAGTAATGATGATGATAATAGTTCTAAAATTAATAAAATCGACGTTTGCGTTAATAACAGAAGCCATTTTCTTCAGCTTCGGTTTTTGTAGGATGTGAGAGAGTTCCGGAGTTTCTATTAGTTTGACGTTTAACAAGATGATTAAAGTTAGTTCCTGTGAACAGTAAAAAGTAGAACTCGCCGTCTTTGTTAAGAGAATCGGCTTGGATTTGGATATTGATAAGACAAAGAGATTTGATTTATACAGATGCAAGATAAATAGAATGATAACATTATGTAGGAGTTGGTTAGGGCCATGATTTTTGAATGTGCTCTACTGCGAAGAAACGATTTGATTTCTGGACAGATGCTACGTATAGATTCCCACTGGACTTTGCGGAAAAATAAGCATTAAACCATGATCTTATGAAGACGACTAGATTTGAGCTTGACCTTGGTAAACCTAATGAATCCGAACCAGATTTTGCTTTTGAAACTAGAGTTAAAGCAGATCTTGTGAAATCAAATCAATGTTTACTATATCTTGCCCAGTAAAATAGATTTGGCTTTGACCTTGTTTAGATAAATGTAGTTGAAACAGATTTTGCTTGGGGAAACAAATTTCCACTTGATCTTACCAAGACAAATGGAGCTGGAAGAGGTCTTACTCAGACGAATGCTCTTAATTGATATTGAGGTAAGGGAAATAAAATTATAGTCGGTTGCTCTGGTATTTTTAATGAATTAATGGGAATATTTCTTTCTGATCTTCCTGCTATGTTAACCAATTGGTTTACACACCATCAACTTTAAGTGTATGGTTTTTGATCTCTTGCCATTTTGAGATAGAAATAATTTTATGTAAATACATATATGTGTATGTATTTATGTGGAGCACATAGAAGTCTAATCAACGTGATTACAAAGCGGCAAATGTCTTTTTTTGGTCATATATGTAGAAAAGAAAAGCTTGAAACTTTAATTAGCACAGGAAAGATTAAGGGAGAAAGAGAGCTCGTGGCAGACAACGACAAGGTTTTATGGCTGGCATGAGGAGAAGAATGAGCCAATCTTGGTCAGGAAGTGAAATCATGCAACATACAAAGGACAGAGACATTTGGGGGGGGCGGTCTATGATCGTTAACCTCGATAGACTGGACACCTAGACATATATGTATGTTTGTAACCTATTATTATAACGTAGAGGCGAAATCACACGAAAACGTTTCTTTACTTAATGCATATGACAATGTAGATAATTAATATGATTATTATTTAAATCCAATTATGAATTTATTTAGTCATCGTTACAATTAATCGTATTTTTCATCATAACTATGTAGGAAAGTGCTCATTTTTTGATATGCATGCATGTTAATACTAAGCAAAGTTTCGCCAGTTTTTTATTAATATTTAAGGATTTCATATCTGTAAATCATCTTTGGCTATTTTTTTTAGCGCTGGACGGGATTATCTTATTCCCATGTCATTTTCTGAGGTCTCCTCATTGACAGTTTGTACCACTATGACTGCTTTTATTAAATAGGATGGTGAACAGTGGTCTATTCTTTTACGTCTTTAGGTCTGACTTTGAGAGATAATTCTACATCTTTCCTGTTGTATACTTTTAACAGCCCTCTGGGTTACTATTATTATTATTATTATTATTATTATTATTATTATTATATAGTACATTATCACGCTCAAGTATAAATGTTATGTAGATATATGCATATATGTATATATGTATATTTGTATATCTGTATATATGTCTATGTATATATATCTATATGTGTACTTTCACAAAAGCAGTAAAAAAGCGACTAAGTCAATTTTTAAATCTTTAAAAGAACACACCACCTCTCCCACGGTACCGATTTACTCTTTCTTCTTCACACGGTAATCTGTCGGTATTTCTTCTTCAGACTAAAATTTGCTGGTCTTCCAACAGAATTTATAAAAACAATTTATTTTCAATAAAATTAATAATGTGTCAAAAACAATAGGATAGAAGCAATTGTTACATGGCAATGACTTACAGGATTAAAAATTAGTAGACAATAGAACCATATTAATTAACTGGTGGATGAAGAAAAGAAGTTATTTAAAGAAAGGTAGATGAAACAGCCTTTATTAAAATGTCGTTAAGGCAATGCTATATGCTGAAGCCAAGAGATATACAATGGAAAACAGGTAGTATTTTCATGGCAATGTATCAAGTGGTTTATTCTTAAAAAATATACCAACAGAGAGGTAGACATAAAGACGATGCTGTTTATTCCAGAAGTAAACACAACAGCCTATGTAAATATTTTTAGTAGGAAATGCCACGCGCTGAAGCCTAAACACTGCAGAATACTTTATACATTGACGTGGAAAAATCACTTTAAGCTTTTAAAGGTTTCTAATCTTGGCCACATAGCATAGTCCGGGAGAGATGTTTCCATGTTCTGTTTTTGAATTCGTAAATAAACAATGTCTTCTCTTTATCTCCCCAATAATGAATTCTGTTATGCTATCCACGGCTTATAAAATACTTGATGCGACGGGTCCGGACCAATTGCCTATGTAGGTTATCAAGTATATGAAAAAGACTAGACAAGAATGGATCCCTCCTATCTTAGTAGAAGTGCAAGAGAAAGGAATACTGGAGATCTGGAAATACAGCGTGATCACGCCTCTGTACAGAAAGGAGGGCCTCTCAGTTGCAACAATTACAGGCGTATAAAGCTTCTCAACCTTTCACTCTGGGAGAGGGTGATTGAACCAAGATTCAGAGAAAATGTCAACATCAGCGAGAGGCAATATGGCTTCCAGACAGGAAAATTCACCATTAAGCGTATGTTTTGCCTAAGAATTATACAAGAAAATTTCAGAGAGTTCAACAAGTGTCTACATCTAGCGTTTGTTGATCTGGGAAAAGCGTTTGATACGGTCCCAAGAAAACGGACTTGGTGATAAGTGAATAAAAGACTGAAGGAGTATGATTAGGATACCCACATTGATCTTCCACATACCACATCATTCAAATTTCTTGGGACGGCCATACACCAAGATCGAGGATGTGGAACAGCAGTAGAAAAAGGCTAGGAAAGATATAAGACGGATGGCGAAGTTTATTTGACAAAGTATGTATATGACCAGCAATGCATTCCGGAAATAAAATATAGCGGCTCACACAAGGTCCAGAGGATCACCTGAGCAGCAACGAAATGAGATTGGTAAGATATATCCATAACGTTAGCCTGGAAGAGCACTGAAGAAATGAAGAGACACGATAGCTTGCAGGCGTGGAAGCAATTAGTACAGTGATGTGACAAAAGTGACTCAAATCGTATGGCCAAGTGTGTTGAAGAAAGAGCTAAGGAAGAGGATATTAAGAGGGTTACCGATATCAGAATAGAGGGAAAGAGGAAGCGAGGAAGGCCAAAACAATGACGGAAAGATGCAATGCATGCAAACATGAAGCTATGGATCATGGAAACAAGCGACACAGAGGACAGTATAAGAAGGCGATCACTGAGTGAGTTGGCTGCTAAGCAGACAACCGTTATTCACAAGGACTGAAACGGCACCAGAAAATGTTAAATATGATCATAAATTTATTAATTAATGGTTTGCTATCATCACTTATCTCCCACGAAACATTACGTTCCACTATTCGCTATCTGAACAGGCTACCAAAGGGAACCATTACGATCAAATGGGGAGCAACAAATAACACCTGCAAGTTTTGGGATAAGAAAAAAATCTTGGTCATGTTATTTGTGATGTACCATTTCACTACTTTAATCAAGGAATAACTGGCGCCATGATTCAATACTATTGAGTCTTGACAAAACGATAAAATCACAAAGGTTAAAAAACTGTTATAGTTTATAGTTACCCAAATCCATTATAACAGGCGAAGATCAAAGACCAGACTTTGCTATGATGAAGGTGAAATCTTGTTACTACTAGAACTTATTGTCAGTTTCGAAAATAACATAAAGAAAATTGGCTTGTTATGCAGAACGTTATCAACAATTACTTGTTGCCGTATCCAAAAGTTACAAAGGCTATTACGTTTGTTATAGTAAGTACTTAGGCAACAAAGGTCTAGACTTTGAGTTTCTTCTGACATCTTTTTTCATTCCCGTTCCTCTATCCATAACCAAAAACCCCATGTTCTCTGTGGTACCCATTCTGCGTTTTATTTACACGGCCATTTTAGTTTGCTCACCAATACGTTATTTCCTACTTGAGGCCTTACAGATTTTTTGTTCCTGCCAATAACTTCTCTTTCTCTTGATCTGTGCATTTACGTTGTTAAGCTGTTGTGTTGACATGATATTCACCATATTCTGCAGTCATAGGTAGGTCATCATATTCTGCCGTCATAGATGCGTCGTCATATTCTGCCATCACAAGTACGTCGTCATATTCTGCCATCATAGGTACGTCATATTCTGCCGTCATAGGTGCGTCGTCATATTCTGCAATCATAAGTACGTCGTCATATTCTGCCATCATAGGTACGTCGTCATATTCTGCCGTCATAGGTGCGTCGGATTCCCGGTTGACTTCCAGTACTCTGTTTTTGAGTTCTTTGCTTAAAATAATTTCAACTCCATTCCTTCTTAAGTCTCTCTGGAATGGAACAGTTTCTATCCATCCCCAATTTCTTTTGCACTATTCTATTTTCACGTTGCCTCCTGCACTCACAACATCTCAATCTTCCTCCTTTTCATACAATCTTCTATCTCACTACTCTTTATCGTCAAACTTCCCATGTTCCTTATTCAACTCCTGAACTTTCTTGTCTGCTAACTCTGTTAGTTGTATACATGTTTTGTATGGTACACCTTGATCATTTTTGTGCTAGCCAAGGGGCACTGACAATCGTCGTTTAGGGAGTATGCCCTACCTCTACCCTTTTTTCGTTTAAGAGTTGTTCTTATCTACGATAGCAGTATCTCTCTAAATGTAGCTCGGAAAAGTTTACGACTCATGACATGTTAAAGCTCTTACGTCTATGGCTTCCTCTGAGTCCATAAAGGTCAGAATTTTCAAAATTATTAGGGAAACTTATGGAGAAGTTATTCCTCAGCGCTGCTCAGCCTGACTATGGAAGAAGTATATCTCGAAACCTAGCTCGGAAAAAGCTTACAACTCATGACATGATAAAGCTCTTACATCTATGGCTTCCTCTGAGTCCATAAAGTTCAGAATTTTCAAGATGAGTATACATCATGCAATGTGTGCGAGTATGTGGAAGGTTTATCATAGTTAATAGGAGTGTTTTCTATTTGTGATTAAGGGGAGCTGATGTTAACTGCCAGTTGTTACTGAGAGGTTTGACGTCGTTTGTAATGGAATGAATTAAAGGATTAAAAAATTCATAAATATTACTTATTTTTGTTACCTACTGTTATTTTTTATAATTCAAATTGACGTACACTTGCATATATGACTTTTTTTCTTTCTTTTTTTTTGGTTTTGATGTCATTTTCTCCATTGACTGGAATTGAATCTGGGAATGGGGAATTTCCTGGCCGGATGCCTTTCCTGACCTTAAGCAATGGGTTTTTCATTTTTGTGAAGTTCCAAAGTTGTCCACTCGGGGAATCGAACCCGGAACCTCTTGGCTATGGTGCATTTGGACTTACCATTAAGCCACGGCTCCTCATATGACATTTTTTATAAAACCAGAAATATGGTAGGCACTTGTGACGTCAGAAATGCCAGCTGATGTTTTTATTTTTTAGCCAATGTGATGCATCCTGAATTGTATTCGCGTTTTTGAAAATGGTCAACAGTCATTAAATTGTGGTCTATTTTTGAATAAATCCTTTTGAAACAAGATATCGCTTCGCATGTTCTAATAATGTATAAATTATCCATCTGCAAATAACTTCCCTGAACGGTGTTGAGCGACTCCCTTTCCAGCTTCCTACAAGGCTTCTTTACATCATGGCCATTATCACAATCATAATAATCATTATCATCATCATTGTCATCACAGTTATTATTTTGTTTTCTCTTATCATTAACATTCCTATCGTGAAGACACTGGAAACTAATGTTCCCCTTGAACAGCGCTATTCATGGTCTTCTATTTTTCTCACTCAGGTGGTACCCGCTATCTCATTAATCTCTCTTGTTGACGTTGTTTTCCGGCGTGTAAAGAAAATAAAAGCTATTTGAATTTTGCAGGACAATTATTGATATCAGTGGTCATAGTGAATTCGATCTGGGTGGTAAATGAAAGAAGAAACTGTAACAGGCCGAGCGATTCCTTTGCACCGTTGACGTCATAATTCCTCAGATATGACTAATAATTTCTGGTTGTTAGTGAGGTTATTCAGAAGGTGACTGAGTGGTTTTGTTTGGAAAAACCGAATTAAAAAGTCGCTGGTGTTGGGTGGATTGTATATTAGACTTTCAGAATGTTACACAACAGACCGTTTTCAATTGATGACTAAAGTATATTTGGATCCTTCTAAGTTATAATGATTTCATTTTATTTCTCAATAATCTTCCGACTGAAAGTTGACTTCTGTGACTAAAACATTGTTCCTACGCAGTTGATCTTACGAATTGCTTAAGGAATTTCATATAGGATGGTTTTGTCACAGGAGCTGCAAAAATCTGCTGCTATCCCCTTCATCCGATTGCCGCAAGCAGAATCGTCCTGAAACTACCAAAACTACGGTCACTACTACTAGACATACCGCAACTACTGTTGCTACTATTACTACCATTACTGATATTACCACTCACTACTACTTTTCTGTTACTAATACTATCACTGCTACTATTTCTACTACTGTAGCAACTATTATTACTATTACTAGTGCTAATATTAGTACTGTTACTACTATTACTAATTTTTCTACTACTACTTTAACTATTACTACTATTATTACTACTACTACTATTAGTAATTCTACTACTACTACTACTACCACTACTACTACTACCACTACTACCACTACTACCACTACTACCACTACCACCACCACAAATACCACTACCACCACCACAAATACCACTACTACTACTACCACTACTACCACTACCACCACCATAAATACTACTACTACTATTACAAATACTACTACTATTACAAATACTACTACTATTACTACTGCTACTACTACTAATACGACTAATTCTACTACTACTACTACCACTACTACTACTACTACTACTACTACTACTATTACTACTACTACTACTACTACTACTACTACTACTACTATTACTACTGTTGCTACTATTACTACTACTACTACTACTATTACTACTATTACTGCTATTACTACTATTACTACTGCTACTAATACTAATACTACTAATTCTACTACTACTACTAGTACTACTACTACTACTATTGAAACACTTATCCAACCAGTGCCTTTTATGGTCATCTGCTTTACCAACCGAGCTGTAAGCACTATGGTTGTAAATAGCTACATGCACTAACTCCCATCTACGTGGTGTCCACGGTGAAAAACATTTATTGAAGTGAGGTTTAAAATAACAGTGTTAAGTTATATACCACTTTCTGCAACTGGATAGGAATGTGCCAGGATGCGTAAGTGGTTTTTGATTTAGTGTTGCAGAATGTACGACGACATGTACGGTATGTGCCTTCCTTCTTGGCAGTGATCGCTGGAGTCATATTTGTATTATCTCATAAAATCATAACACGTTTTCTCTAAGGTCGTAGATTACTGTACGAGATGAATCATTAAGAAACAGCCTTCTCGGTGATGAATTTATTTTTAATGATAGGAACTGAAAAAGAAGATTGTATCTTCTCAGGAAGATTTTGACAATGAAACGTTTAAACATAAATCTCGGTCTCCGAAAACTAATCCCCTCGAACGAAAGTTACATGGGCCTGTCAAGGGAGTAATTCAAATGATCACCAATTAACTTACGTTCCAGCTTTAGAGAAATTTGACAGGGAGGAAACTGGGGTATCTTGGGCTAGTGTTACGTTTTAGACTTGAGGAGTTTTCTCATATGATAATCACAGCAAAAGATGGTCCCTGACGTAAGATGCTTTAACATGTTTTAACATATATATAATATATATTATATATGTTACCGGATATACCATTTTTAGTCCTCCTGCTTCGCCCTTGTCATTTTTGGAGGGATTATAGTCCTTCATCTTTTGGCTTGTTGTCTCATTTCTTAGGTTTTCCACCCTAAGCAAGACTTTTAAGCCACTTTTATACAGAGGGTTACTTTTCTTGTTTTAATTTTTTTCATTTATTTATTTCTTCCTTCTCCCAAGTCTATTTCCGAAAACATATCTAAATTCAGTAATATGGCTCAAAAATGAAGAAACAAATTGCCCTGACTCTTGTAAAAATAGCAGACTAATGAAAGCAATGCTTATTGTTGTTTGTATATTGGCAAAAACGTGCTAAGCACGAATTATTCCACTTACAACGGAGAAACATATTACCTGCTGGATTTTTAGAGACGTCACCTAGTTTCGAACCGCGAACCGTTTCGAAGAAAAACTGTTGATGTAACCACTTGGCGACCACTACTTCATTTAAGCACTGTACCCAGACGAGAAGTTGTATTCAATATACAATTCAAATTTAAGAAAGGAAAAGAGTGTCGACAAACGGAAGATCCCCGGCTCTCATAAAAACAGCAAAGTATGAAAAGTAATGCTTGTTGCTGTTTCTATATTGGCAGGACCGCTCAGCACAAAATAACGAACTCAATTTTACTTTCAGAAGATAAACAAACATTGAGCAGGAAAAAGAAGTAGTTAATCGCACTATATGAAAAACAGTAGCTCTTCGGTTTTCAAATCTTGGTGTATTTGCTGTTCCCTTTCCGCTGAAGTGTTTTTGCTAACTGATTAACAAAAAAGAGGGTACTAGGATTAGGTTTCTTTCTGTATGCGTGGAAAAGGAGGTTAAAAGACACGAATTTTGAGCAAAAGTACGCAATTCGAAGATTTTAAGTTTTTTTAACGTCTTCAGGTAGATCTTGGTGTATGTGTGGCTGTAGTCACATGGTTTACATCAGATAGTCTTTTAAGGTCTCAATAGGTCACTGTGTAAGGAGGTAACGGAGGTGCTAAAGTGAAAGCAAGAGCAGTCGAATAAGGGTGTTCCAACAGTAGTAGTAGTAGTTTTTGTGGTGGTGGTGGTGGTAGTGGTAGTAGTGGTAGTAGTAGTACTAATAGTAGTACTAACAGTAGTAATAGTATTAGTGATAGCAATACTAGTAGTAATAGTAGTAATAGTAGTAGTAGTAGTAGTAGTAGTAGTAGTAGTAGTAGTAGTAGTAGTAGTAATAGTAATAGTATTGAAAGAAGAAAAAGAAGAAAAGAAGAAAGATCCCAGAGAACTTTTTGAAAAGTTGTCTTAGAACACTGTTACCAGAATTTTCTGTAACGTTTAGTATTTTGTTTCGGAAACATTTCAGGCAACTAAAACAATGACTCGGCCACTTTGTATGGCCAGCATGCCCTTACGCACACTAAAGGATAAACAAAATGAAGTGTTTTGAGGAGGAAAAGGCAAGTTAAGGTTAAAAGTTAAGGAAAAAATATCTATTATTCATTTGTGAATGCATATTTGTCCAGGCCACAAATAACGTCTGTGTTTTTTACGTCCGTGATAGTATTTACACCAATGTTTTTAGTGCAAGAATTGCTTGTCATTGCCTGAAAAGAGCTAGTGTTTAAATATCTGAAGCTGCATTGCCTAAGTAAGTTCAGGGAAAATATTCGTGCTCTTAATATTTACGCATTGAGAAGAACTGTTGTCATTATTTGCGTCTCTACATTCCAGACAAACTTCCAAAGCATAATATTTGGTTAAATCTACCCTCATTTATTATGAATTCATTCCATAAAACCAGTTACAATGCCCATTAGATTTTTTTCTGTGCCCAAAGTCCCTTTAAAACAACTATTATCTTCTTTGTTTTCCTATTTGGAACTTGGGTCCAATTATAATTTTCCATGAAGACTAAGTGCGGTCTTAATGTTATTGTTTAATTTAGGGTTTTTAAATAGACACACGTACACACACATACAAAAACAAATTTTTTGTACTTCCAAGTGCCTATCAATCTTGTGATATTAACACCAGTAAAGCTTACAACAAAGTAGTAGTGTTTTGATTGGTGAGATGAATGGAAACGGAAAGTGATGGATGGATAATTGGTGAGGGACAAGGAAGAAATTGGGATAAGTCGTGGCAGTGGATTGCAAAGGGAGAGATTTGAAGGGATGTGTTGACGCTCTGATATTCAGTACACAAAAATAACCTTTTGAAATATATTACACAAAGTTCTACATTGATAAGAATGATGATCCTCTACTGTGCTGAATGTTTGAAGAAAGAAGAGAGACAATTAGTCATCTGGTTAGTGAATGGAGAAAACTAACACAAAGGGATTATTAGAGCGGGAATGATAATATGAGACATTTTTATTGGACATTTTGCAGCAGAAGAGCTGTTAAAAGGGCAGATAAATGGTATGAACATCGCAGTCTGAGGCAGTTATATATCATGAGATTTATATTGTAGAATTTTACCATTCAGTGTGATGGAGTTATTGAAGCAATGAGGCCAGATATTGACTAGTGGACAACAACAATTTTCTCTTCTTTATCTTTCGGCTGCTCCCCGTTAAGGGTTGCCAAAGGGAATCTTACGCCACTATTTTGTGCTGTCGGCAGCATCTTCCCTTCTCACTCCCATTCCCCTCATTTCCTCTTTTATTACATCACAAGGTAGGTTACAAGGTAGCGTAATGTTAGACATTACAAGGTAACGTCTCCTTGGTTTTCCTCCCTTCCTCCTCCTTGGCAGATTAATGTCTGTCATGTCAACATTCTCCTTCCAATATGGTTCTCTTCCCTTCTGATCACATGCCCATACCACCTCAGTCTTACCTCCTTTTGTTTGTCGCTCAATCTTCAAACATGTGCTGTACCTCTGATGTATTCATTTCTGGTTTTATCCAGGCGTGTGGCTCTAAGTGCCCATCTCATCATTCTTAATTCTGCCACCTCCAACTCTGCTTCATGTTTCTTTGTTGTCGCTACTGACTCAAGCCCATACAATAAATCTGGCCGCACTACAGTCCCATGTATTTTCCCAAGAACAACAAAGAAGTGAAAATAGTCGTTATTACACTGCTAAGAAATTCAAGAGTAAAAGAAAAGGAAGTTACAAAGATGGAAAAGAATCAAATGCTGAGAGAAGACGTATGACTTGCATGAATGAAATTAGAGTGATACTTTAAGTAGTTGGAGCCATTGGGAGTCATTTCAGACAACTTACAAGACACATGGAGAAATTAGATCTGAAGATTACAATGCAAATTAGTTTTGACCCTTGTAAGCCACAGGGATCAGCGATGACTTGTTGTTACCCAGTCTCAAGAAGAGAAGGAACAAAGAAGTTACAAGACAGTTAAGTCGGAGATTTACATGGTTGATAATAATAAAAATAACAGTAATGATAATGATAATGAAATTGCAATACGAATAATAATCATTCAATATATAGGAAATGGTGACTTTGTATGGGGCATCAAAGAGTGACGTATATTGTGTTTATGAAGAATTAATGGAAGATGAGGGCTTTGTCTAGGATGTTTCAAAGCTGAGGAAAGTTATCTTCGTTGGCCTGTAAAAGAGAATATTGAGCTCCCTCTTCAAAAGATGGGCAAGTTATAAAATAGAAAACATTTTGTTTTAATAGAGATGTCCAGAAACCAATTTCGGCCCTTCCCTGGAACAATCGTCGGCATTAAAGAAAATATTTGCGCCGAAATATGAACCTGGTTATGTTTTGAAACTTAAACAAACAGATTTTTCTATCCAAGCAATAGCAGGTACTTTTATGAAGGACAAGAACGAACAAGTATCTTTCACTGCGGATAAAGATTGTCACAGACGTAAGTGAGAATGCGATTGTCTACGAGGAAAACATCCGTACAGCTACTTGTCAGCTCCATTTATTTATTCAAACACTAAAGACTTTTCCAAGACTGAGAAGCCCAGTGCATGGATGGGAAAAGTCTTCAAGGGTGAATATAAAGCATTTTCAAGATCTTTTCCTAAATTCAGGAGCCTACTATGAAGGAACCTATTGACATTTCTCTCAGGTTGCTTAAGACTTTTTGAATGTCGAATCGCCCAATACATACAATGGAAAGCTCCCTCCCTATTATTAAAGGGAGTTTTCTGCGCCAACCCTGGCTGGGGATCCTCTGGAGCGTTTCATCACAGACAAAAATATGTTTATGAATATATGCAAGGTAAGATGGTTTGCTGATGAAACTAATAAACAGCATCATTCGAGAATTTGGGTAAATTTCTTAGACTAAAATACACGGGAGCAGTTTGGGTATGAACTATGGCTACAAACAAACGGAAATATACTATTCTCCCATACTGGGTCATTTGTTGATGCACCCCTGGTAAACAAGAGGCAAGAATAAAATGCAAGACACGGATCGCCCCTCCAGGAATCTCCGTGGAAAGGCCCTTCCTCCTGGGCTGGTCTTCAGCCAAGGCTCATGCATCTCGAGGTACCTGTTCTGCACCTGTTTTTTGAGCTACGTTTCGAGAGATAGTTCTCCCATCGTCAGGCTATGTACTGCATGTTATATTTAATGAACTACAAAGAAGAGAAGAGACAATGTTGTTATCTAACTTGTATTATGTCGATGACATGGAGCCAACGAAATCGATCGTCTATGGAAGGCTATAACATTTGCCTTGGAGTAAAAGGATTTGGGTAAATAGACGAGGCCGTCACACAGTCGTAACGTTTTGCAAGTAAGCAAACTAGTCGAATTTAACTTCTGACCTGCTACCCCGTCGCTAAGGCTAACCTTCGTGATCAATGAAATCTATTTCCGGTTAAAGTTTGAGTAATTGTCACCTTAGCAGCCCCGCAAGCTGACCTTGTTCGAGCAGAGGGGCTAATTCTGGAACAGAAATTGTTGACGGGGGCAAGGTCTCAACGAAGTACAAAACAAAAATGAAAAAAAACATTTATATTGCTTTCCCAGGATGGGGGCACATGACATTAAAATATCTTTCGGGAGGGGCTAAGCCCCTCCAACCCCCCCTCAGCTACGGGCTTGCACCTTAGGATACTAGTTGTAGGCAGCTGTCAATAAAATGTATTTAACCCAAAATTCTTGCTCTGTGGCAGGACAAAAACAAGTGCTTGACCAATTTCCTTTTCCTCACTTGCAGGTTAAAGTTGTTGCCTGTTTTTCTGTTATCTACTTTCTCTCGTATTTTGATTTTGTTGTATTTGAGTAAAACATGTTGATACCATTTTAACCAGTAGCAAGTTTAAAGTGACTTGCAATCCATATTGCAAGTGAGATCATTGCATCAACTATGCACATGAATCCCCTGTATTCGCCAAACATATTCGCTGCGTCATCGATACCAATACCTCTGATATCATTGATATTGAGATCATTGACAACGAGTATACCACATAATTATTCACAATTTAAAATTAAAGCTAATGTATGCGAGTGAAGGTTTCAAAATTTTTTCATGAGATTAATAGCCATTTGGGGCATCCAGACTTTTGGTAATCAGGCATCGAAAGACAAAATATACTTCTTCTACTTAAACAGATGGGCAGTATTTGTGCTTGCATTCACCGTAGCTGGTATGTTGTTAGGCTCTTAATGCCTTTTTACCTATCCTGCACTTGATAGTGAGTAGCTGTAACCACTCGCTAATTGGTAAGGTTGCCATGAAAGGTGTGTCTTAGTCGTTTTGTTTGTCCGCCTGGGGAAGAAGCAGCGTTTCTCGTGGCAACAAAAAGAAATGAAATAAAATAAATAAATAAATAAAAATGAGTGAATAAAGAAAAAGAAATATGAAAAGCATAAAAAAGCTTTTAAACCTACAATGATTATGAAAAGACAGGTTTATGCATATAATATCGAAAGACTTGTGCGATCAGAAGTCCTAATGAGCGAGATCGACTATTTATGCCTGAAAAGGACTAAACTTATTTGAGGACGTTGAAAGTTTAAGAGAACTAGCCACTGATAGAAAAAGATGGCTCCATGTTATAGAGGTTGTTGGGAATGATCCGGGAGAAACGAAGTGAAAGCGTGGGTTCGTGAAAAGGGGGCATGATTCCTCTCACTCATAGAGTGGCATCGTTTTCCAGGAATCATGTTTTCACCAAGCTGAAAACATAATCATCATCTGACGGTAGGTTCAAACTGGACCGCCGTGGCTCTCCATTTCCTTCTATCCTGCGCCATTCTGTAGAACTGAACCGTACTTCTGCCACCAGAAATCTCTTTAATGTTGTCGCTATATCTAACTTTCGGTCTTCCTGAAAACATACACGCACAATTATATTTACATATACATATATATATGTATATATATACATATATAAATAAATAATACTGTAGTTTCGGTGAACTTATTTTGAACAATTGCCGACATGAATGTTTTCTCGTCGGTCATTTTTCAGTCAGTGGATTCATTTATGGAATAGACAAAGGTCAACTAAGTTAAACAGTAACCAGAAAACCGAGAGGTGAAACATATCATCGTTTATGTCCAAATCGGAAAAAGCAAGAGAGACAGATAGTGCGACAAAGGAAGAGACAGACAGAGGGGCAGAGGGGCATAGGGGCAGAGGGGCAGAGAGACAGACTATTCATTAATTTCTTTTCTTTGTATTGAATTTCTGGGATTTAAAAAGAATAACTGAAAATATGTTGATGGAAGTGGACTCTGTTACTCCTTAAGAGACACTGCAGGCGGTGCCCAGGACAGGGAGCCTCTCCTCTCTTTTTTTAATTTTTGCACACGCTTGAATTGCGTCACTTGCGTGTGCAAGTGACGCAATTCAATTGTGTTTGGATTACCGGGCAAACCAATCGTGTTCTTTTAGTAACATTGGCGAACTCAATGCGCTTTGAAATCTGTATTTCACGAGACGGTTCAGCAGAAGCGGGAGTAATAACTATTGTTACCCCGTGCTGTGTTTCATTGAATAGCGCAGCCAGCAAGGATTAAGAGAAGAGGCAGCTGGGTCGGTGACCCTTGGCTTTATTGTACAGAGAATGTACCGTAATAACATGGTCAATGTTCAGGGACAGTGCAAAATGACATGGTCATTATTTAGAGAAAGTACAGAATGACATGGCAATTCTTTAGATGAGGTGAGGTAAAATCGAGTGAATCACCATTGTATGCCGCAGTTCTTGACGAAATGCCGGATACGAAAAGGGTGGAATAATTTCCACTCTTGTGCACGACGTTTTTATTGAGTTACCCCTTTGTGTAAGGCCCCCTGTGGAGCACTTTAATACTTTCCATGACAGATGGGTACCAAGGAACAGGTTATCACTTTCTTTAACTTTAACAGCGCACAAGGTTTGTTTGTTTTTTCCTTTTTAAATGCTCTCAAAAGGATATGGACGTTTTCAAACACTCTCTCCCGCAGAGGACTGATATGGCCGAGTTATCTCCGTGAGCAGGATATCTGAACCAAACTTTATTGTTTTCTTTCTGTTAAAATACATAAATGTGCGCCAGTTGTTAAAGATGCACGTCTTGAGATCTGAAAATTGCATTTTAATAGTGTAAATATATTTTCATGGCTGTGCTGGAGTTGCATCACAACAAAGACACATTCTTTCTAAACAGTAACCAGCTGCATTGGATCATTTCAGGCTGGAATATTTATTTTTGGATGTGCTAAGATCTTCCCAATTTGTTTATGTCTGTGTCGTGCTGACGGACTGAATGGATATGACCAAATAAGGGCAAAAATCCGCAAACCTTCTGGGAAGGTTGTGAGAGGAAGTCGGTGTGCTTGACATGCCAAGCCACTATTTGATTTGGAAATTGTTCGAGTCTTTGTAGGCGGGAGATTAACATTAATTTAGGTGAAAAATGAATTCAGGACAAGAGACTTGAAAGGTGAAAGAATTTCACTGAAAGACGAAGTCCATTATCTGACCATTTCATACGGTACACTGTGCCGCGGCAATCATGAAAGTACCATACTTTTGTCAGTGTTAACAGATTTGGAAAAACAAAACACGCTGAAAATCGTCCACAACAGATATTTCATGATATTTTTGTCCTAAACTGCCGAGCACAACGTTGCACAGGTTTATTAAACTAATTCCAGTGATTTCCCCGTTTTTGGCAAATTTCCCGTTTGGAGAAAAACGTCTCCCAATTTTTCGTCAGGAAAAATCCAAGGTTTTAAGAGTTTAAGGTTGACGAGTCTGGGCTTAAGTATCGTGGGTGGCTGCAGAGAAAAAATACGACCGTTACATTTGTGTAATACTTTAAAGTTACATCTACTTTTCTTCCAAAATTGAGTGGTGTAATGCAGCCAGAGCAGTGCATTTCATTAATTTTCAGCTGAAAATAAATTATTTACAAATTAAAAAATCTTCAAAAGAAATATGACAATAATAACAATAGTAATAATAAGAAGAAGAAGCTGGTTTGGATAGAGCAGATGCTCCAAAAACCAAAAACCAGAAGAAGTCATAGAAAACAACAAGTTCAAGATACTTTGGGACTTCATGATCCAATGTGATCAGTACGTAGTTAAAAGGAAACCAGACATTGTGTTTGTCGACAGAATTAAGAGAGAAGCTGCAATAGTTGACATAGCTGGCCCAGGCGACTCAATGGTAAAGGAGAAAGAAACCGAGAAAATGGAGAAATACCATAATCTTAAGGAAGAGGTAACAAAACTGTGGAATCTTAGAAAGGCTAAAGTTATACCTGTTGTAGTTGGATCACTGGGAGCGAAATTTAAAGATTGTGGGAAACACCTGGAAAAGTTAACGGGCGATGGCAGATTAGAAATAATACAGAAAACAGCACTATTGTGGGAACTGCAAAGATTTTAAGGAACGTGCTCTCAATTTGAGAGCAGAGAAAAAAAGAAGACCTAAAACCTTTGATAGCTGGTTGCTTTCTGCTTTTAGGTTAGCACCGGTTGGAAGATCTACCGAGGAAAATAGAAAACATAATAATAATAATACTAATAATAATAATAATAATAATAATAATAATAATAACCTTAACCGGT
>RDPX01000368.1:452473-462941 GCA_003991215.1 Morbakka virulenta
TTGCAATTTTTGAAATGAAGGTTCTTTTTATTTGATTCAAAACACATTTATTTTTTAAAATTATATACACGAAGCTTGCCTTACGAAAAGCTTGGTGTATATAATTTAAATAAATAAATAAATGTGTTTTGAATCAAATAATATAATTATATATATTATATAGCTGTTTATATATATATTAATTATATATCTTATAAATATATTATATATCTTATAAATATATTATATATCTTATAAATATATTATATGGCTGTTGAATATCAATGTTTTTTTTGTTTCAACAAAAAAATAACATATTTGAACTTGAAAACAATGTCAAGCTCGAAGATGTTAAAAGGGCATGGTGTCCATTATCAGAATCATTCATTTCATTACATAATTAATTAGCCATAAAGAAAAAGCTGTATATCCCTGGTTAATTTAGAGGGCAGAGGGCAAGTTCACTTTTATGGCGCTACTATTATTCGTGCAGTTCTAGGGGCCGGGGTTTTTTATTTTATATTTCATGGCCCATACCATTCTGAATAAAAAAATACAATTCTGGGTGTGCCTCGAATGTTTATTTAGAAAAATATCCCTCGTTGTCTGTCTGGTTATCAAAACATAATGATCTGATGGGCTGGAAAACCTGCCCAGTTGACTCAACAGGTATCGTTTGTGTTGTGTGTTGTACATTTCACCGTTACGAGTACTTAAATCCTGCTGGTTTGTCGCTAACAATTGTATCTCATAGGTTTTTGTGTGCTCAGATCAGAGCATATTATCACAGCGAGTTTTTTAAAAGCGCCGTGATTCACACTTGGACTGAGTGGCATCACTTTGCTTTCAGTCTATCAAATTTCTCCCCAGAGAGAAAAAAGCAAAGCACTGCCAACACTTCATGCTCATGATCATCAACAGTCCAGGCTGCTCAAGAGTCGGACGGCATAAACGTCATTACAGTTTGGATCGTTTTACAGTTCACTTCGTCCATTTGTTAACGCGCTGTTCAGTACAGAAGCCTGGAAATTCCACCTGTGGTTGCATTTGAAAGGTAGGGTGAATATCATGTTATTTGCGCTTTGTATAAAGGCCATTTGGAAATCAAATCAGTATAGTTATGGCAGTGGTATGCTGTTTCTTCAAACAATAAACCTTTGTTAATAACACTGAAAAATGAACTTGGTATGCGCATTGTCTTCAAGGGTAGAGCCGTGTTGAATTTCTCTTGGGTTTGGTGCGAGTAGTCATTTGAGTTCAGGTGAACTCTCGCCAATGTTGGTTATCACATTTCAGCTGCCCTTTGCCCAGCTATCTTGAACGCTAAGCATTCCAATCTGAGAGACGACCAGGTTTATAGTATCAGATATTTCTTGCTATCGTGTTCACGGGCGTGGAAGTCCACAGAACCATTTGCCTTGGAGTACAATTTCGGCTTTGAGTATTGTTTTCAAAGATAGACGGTCATGGCTCATGAAACTCGCAGGGTGTGTATTACATAAACAAATTTTTATCATAATCTGTATTTGTCATTCTGCTATTTTTGTTTGTTTTTAATTGTGGTTCAACAAACAAGTATGGTAGAACAAAATCGCCTTTTGACCTGGTATTGGACCATACCATTATATTTCTCATTAAACAATTGCCTGAAATTAACTTGTACTTATTTGTAATTTGATAACTTTACAAATAGGCGTAAACTTTTTGAGTTGCTGAAAAACAGTGCTCCAAGGTTTTTCGTGTCATCTACAACGCCCATTCTTTTAGCTTTGGAATGGTTCCCTGTGATTCCGTTGCGTCATATTCGGGGCAGAAAAGAATTGGAAATTCTAGAATGTTGGAAACGCATCGAGCATGTTGTGATCCATTAACAGTTGTCAAATGCTTGAAAAAAAAAGGCTCGTTCCAATATTTCACGTTAATATTCCTCGACACGCAGTCAAGGGACAGTTTATTGTTTACCATTTGTTCATCAATAGTTGAATGTGAGGAGTAATAGTAAAGTTTTTCGTGCAAGGAGGGTCAGTGTCACAGATGTGTCAAAACACCATTTGATTGCTTAATTAGGTTATTAATCAAATTAACCCGAATCTGGCTCTTAAAACGGTTTTGTGGGGAAAAACTGATTGCTGCAAAAGACAGTTAAAAGCTTTAAAAGGGGTTTACGATGAAAAGTTGCGATAAAGATGAGGATGAAGGGATATTTAGCTTTGTACCAGACTGGTAATGGTAACAGTTTTTCTTGTTTTCTTTTTATGCTGAAAGTCTTTTGGCATCATGTTTTTAGTAATATGGTTGCCCTGTCATTTCAAAGCGTATCATGACCCGTTTTGGTTTTTGGTTGGGTGTGTTGTCTTGCATCAGAATTTGCTAACATATTGTTGTTATTTGAAACAAAAATTGTTGTGACGAAGATTAAGGTGAATCAAGAAACACTTTTATTAATGGCCAGTTAAACGTCAAATATAAATCAGATTGGCAATCAAATTATGGGTCAAATTACCTTGCTGGTTAAAGAGAATCTTAGAACCATCTACCCTGTGGCCTTGCAGTCATAACGGATTGCAATTATTAAATATTACTTGAATTAAGTTGGAGGTAAAACAAACAAAAAGCGAGATAGGTGTCCAGGGTGGCACTTAGAATTTTTATTATTACAGGCTTTGCTTGTGACAAGGCATTGGTACATGGGACGCAACCACACGTAGCAAAAGTTAACAGTTTTGGTCACCTTATATTTTTCTTGTGTGTGCAAGACACTTTTTTGAACACTGTATGCCTGACCGTGCTTACACCAGCGCCTGGATTTTCTTTAAAACAAGACAGGTGTTCTTTGGCCCCTTCCGTGAAAAAGGAAGATAAATTTTTAAAATAATATTAATCGCGTGCTATAATTTAGTAACAACTGTCATTTGGCCTCTCGGGAGTCGGGGGAATGGAAATTGCATTGGTGCCCAGGGCTGAAGAGGTTGGAGGAGAACGGACACAATGTTTGCATTAAATGTTATGGCAATGTTGTAAATGCCGTCAAATTTGATAAAACCAGAAATAATGCCAGGGTAGATACGTTAAGAAAAATATTAAAACCGTTTATGAATGGAGAAAATAATTTAGAACAGGGGTTCTGGAGTGTGGTTCGGAATGGGAATTCTAAATTTGCCTTGACGAGGCTTAATGTGACGCTAGGTAGTTGTTAACAGCAACTTTGCTGAGAAATTGGATCAAATCATATATTGTACACCACGGATCATTGTGTACATGCTATGACTATGCTTGTTATAGAAACTATTGCCCAGTTTTCATTGCTTATTAAGTGAAAAAAGCTTTTAATTGGTTCTAATAACTATTGGTACTAATTAAGCTCTTTTTACTCTATGAGCAATAAATTATAATTTTGTAGTGTTTTCAATGTTTTAATTACCTGAGCGTTGAACTGTAAACGCCGGTATTTAGTGGAAAAAACAGCTGCGAAAGACGCCGCAGGCAAAGTTATTACACAACGGGAATCGTTACCGTAGTGTAACTCGATCAAAAGCCCCAACTCGATTCCTTTTCTAAGGATATTGCCGGTATAACAGCGGTCATTAAGGTATTAAATAACCTGTTCTTTGTTTGACTTACAAAAGGGCGTGGAAACAAACACGTCATTGAAACATCGGTATTTGTACATTCGTTAATGAACTTGGAAGGCCTGGGTAGGTTGTGTAACAAAGAATAAGATATAATAGAAAAAAGTTTTCTCACGTGCAAGGGTATCTCTGCAAGGAGAAGTACCACGGACTTTTAATTGCCGGGCAGTCACGTGAATAGAAACTTTGACATTTGATTGTCTGTTGATCACGTGGATGGAAACTTTGACATTTGATTGTCGGTTGGTCAGGTGGATGGAACCAGAGTGGCTGTTACTTGGGTGGAATGGTAGCACCAAAGCCTGCTTTGTTATCCTTGATACTAAAACCTAACCCCTTTTAAAATCTATGACAGATATGCTTTTTTGCCTTTAAAAACCCAAAATTGTTTCACTTGGCCTGAGGTCAATCGTAGCCGGTGAAGCTTTTGTTTGGAAAATTGTTAAATGAGAATACAACTGCGTTGTATAATACATGCATTTTCCAATTCTAAATGCAGTATTTGCGTCAGAATTAAAATTTAGGAATATTAAGTAATCCTTCCAAATTTAGGACATAATATAAAAGTTCTATTTTTGGTGTTATCTTTTTTTACTTTTTGCAACAGCCAATTGTCAGCGCGTTAATAGTTTTAAGAGTTCTCTGATAGGAACTTGATTTCATAAGGATATGAAGCCGAAGCGACTCGCAAGGGGTACCATAAGATACACAATGCATGTGTAAAAGTATTATGCACACGCACATGCAGATACAGATACACATGCACATATACATAAGACACTGGACATATTACATACAATATATTATGTACCATATATATATATATATATTCATTCAGTTGTAGTATAGCTGACATGGAGTTAATTATATCTGACTAAAAGTTGGCTACCACAAGTTGTTAAAGACTGTCCGGCTTCGAAACTGTGTAGTGGTAGCCTTCAGCAAATTGTGGTATCCCACTTCCGGTTAGATATATAATGTAATGTGCATAATGTCTTGATAAGTAAGTTGCACGGTAAGCTCCTGACACTCATTTATTGAAATGTAATCTCCATAGTCTCATTTTGAATAAATAAACAAGAGCGATTTTCGCAATAATAGTTTACTTTGTCTTAATATGCCCTGGGTGAATACATTTNGGTGCACGGTAAGCTCCTGACACTCATTTATTGAAATGTAATCTCCATAGTCTCATTTTGAATAAATAAACAAGAGCGATTTTCGCAATAATAGTTTACTTTGTCTTAATATGCCCTGGGTGAATACATTTTTGTTTTAAATATATTTAGATTAAGACTAATAGTAGCTGTGAATCAGCTAGATAACCTCATCTACGGTGCTTTTATTTTGGATTGTCTCCTTTAGCTTTGGTCCCAGTGTATAAAGAATTAAGGCCAGTCAATTAGCTAAGCAACTGAAACAGATTTTGATGACCAACAGAAGCATGTGCGTGTGTATGTACGTGTATATGTACATGTGTATGTGCGTGTGTATGTACGTGTGTATGTACGTGCGTATGTATGTATATATATATATATATATGCGCGTCAATTATTGTGGATGGCCGCCTCATTTTTTTAACCGTTTCTTGGAATGCCATTTGAGTTCTGGCCGGTGTGTGTAGAGAGAACTTTTAAATTCTCGTTTCCGTATTGGCGAAAAGAGTACTCTTGAAATAATTGAAAAACCAATGAGAAAATAGGAGAAATAACTGATCGAGCCATTAAGATCACTTCGGATACCCTTTATCAATGAATTAACTAAAAACTAGGAGGTTATTCCACCCCTTCCATTTCCCCGTCCAAATACGAGGGCACCAGATCACAATGCTGTGTACAAGGAAGAAAAATGCACTAATAAGAGTAAAGCTTATTTGAACAAATTTAAGGTGAACAATTTTCTGCTTGTGCTTTTCCAAAACTTGATACTTACTGCAAAATCTGATCACTATTAATGCTATTACCGTTTCTCAATTAAATAGGCCCCGTATTTCCGTTACATGCTTGTTAATATTGTTGTTTTTATCCCTGTTTACCTTCATACTACACGTGATTGAAACGTAACGCGTTTAAAATTCATGCATTCGTCATATTAACCAATAGGCGATGAAAACTGCCATTATCAATTTCAGATACGTATATCATGGAGAACAGGTAGACAAGTCTCAGTTGACGTAGAAGATATTATAAGTTAGGCGTGAAACTAATGAAAAAGATATGACATATAGTACTGTACATGTTAATTTTTTATAAGGTAATTACTTCATGATTAAAAGTTATTTGTTGATTAAGAATTGACTTTGTTTAAAACTAATTTTTATGATATTTATCGAAGTAAGAAGAAATAATCAGGATTATCCGCCCTGGTAACATCCAATTATTACATATTATCGGTAGTTTTGACGACGTCATGGATATGATCAACTAAAATAGAATGGTACGAAGTTGTTTTGTATTAGTTCAACTAATGGAGGGATTTGCATTGATAACTTTAAAAAAGAAATTGGCCTTGATTTAAGAGGTGTTGATCTCAATTAGATTGCCTTTGTGATGGTTCTGCTGTGAATGAAAATTACCAAACTTTATTTTCCGAGTTGTTAATCTTTTTGTACTGCATGTTATCGGTATCACTAGCACATACAGAGGAAAGACATACCATAAATCCCACGTTTAAACAATTGCAGCAAAACCCATTACGTGCGAAAGTAATTCTAAAGGTGTGGAAGTTTTACCTAATACATATTATCAGTGTCATTATCGCATAGAGAGGAAAAAATCGACGTTTGAACGGCAGCCAAACTCATTATATATCAAAGTACGTATAATCTTTTTACGTATGAAAGTACTGCGTGTGAACTCTTCACGTATGAATGTACGGATGATCTTTTTATTTTTATGGAAGTACGTGTGAACTCTTTACGTATGAAAGTACGTATGTCCTTTTTTACGTATGAAAGTACGTGTGAACTCTACGTATGAAAGTACGTATGAACTTTTTACGTATGGCAGCAACTAATAGTATAAAGGTACTGCACTCTATCATCTTACCCAGTTCTCCTGGACTGGTGTCATCGTTAGTTATATTTATATTAGCATGTAAAACGGACGTTAAACCGAATATGATGATGATGATGATGATGATGATGATGATGATGATGGTGATGATGATGGAGTGTAGAGTCTTTTGCCGTAATAGGTGAATTTTACGGAGCACCAGCCTGGCCTGTTAATGAAACTTCTTGTTGTAATTGACTTAGAATTTCAATTTAATGGCTTGATATGTAACTTCCAATGATACCAGAATTTTGTAAATTCTGAAGTGGGGTCAGCCTTGTAAAATATGTAATATAATGAAAACTTTTTATCCTACATTCAAACACCTACAATTACAAACCTCGCTAATCAAGGTAAATTGCAATTTTACAAAAGTAATACTTCACTAAAAATTTATTAAAGCAATAACAATTAAGCGTTTTCCCCCATGGTTGGTTTCTACGACAAAATACATAGTATGTAGTTCGAATGATTGTATTGAAATATTTGGTGGAAAGAAAGAGTTCGTGTCTGTTGTCGATATTTAAAGCATTGCAGATTTTACTGAAAGTAATTCAAGATTGACCAAGTATTACTGAAGAGCTCATGGAAACATTTGCGAAGCTAACTCTGGAGAAGCTGGAATGTTAATCACGAATGAAATGAAGATACTTTTCACAGATATTAGCATATATGGTACATCGTTCAAGAAGTTAGCGAGGTCCTTCTAAAAGCTTTAATGCTGAGTTGTGTCGCCAAGTATAACGGCCTACCTGAATGTACATTTTGCAAACAGCGACAGCATGAAGGGTTTCTGGTTGAAAGGAGAAAGAGCAAGATGACTAGACTGATGTCCCATTTGAATAGATATAATAATAATAATGATAATAATGATTACATTGATGATAATAATGGTGATAATGATAATGATAATAATAATGATAATAATGATTACAATGATAATAATGATTATAATGATAATAATTATTATAGATATAATGACATCCGGTTTTGGAGTTTTGACTTTGGCGAATGACGTTACAGCTACCTCCAGGCCACCATTGGGCGAGTTGGAGCACCTATTAGCCTACCCAGAGACCTTAAAATATCGATTTGACATCCGGCGGGGTTAAGTCTGGTTCGTGTTTGTGAGGGCCTCTTTAGCCTTGGTTGGCAACCCTCCTAGGGATTTTGTCCCGACAAAAACACCGGTGGTTGTATCACCTCACCCCTCATTATGATTGATATGAATAATATGGAATAGAAGTAATGGCGTGAACGTTGCTGAAAGTAGTATGGCTGGAAGTGCTTTGCCTGGCAGGTGTCTTGTCACCATGTAGCATGAGCCCCGTCGTCATCCTGCTGCTGCAATAACGAAGTGGTCTGAAGAAGTCAATAACACAGTTTTGGATTGTTTTCATTAGAAGTAAACCATTTAATGAAGAAAAGCCTGTTAGAGAGTATAGACAAGGGATGCATAGGGAATGGAGAACAAGAGGCTCTTTTGTTACAGAACCAATAGTATGTGACCAAGCCAGGTTGATATTTTGGTCCCAGCTGATTGCAGAGTGTTTGATGAAGAGCAGGAAAAAATTGGAAATACCACAGCTTGAGAATGGAAATTGAGAGGATGTCAATATGAGAAAGATTAAAGTTGTTTTATTATTGTTGGGGCATTAGGCAGTATATCGAAATGTTTTAATTCGGGTGGAAAATATGAAAGTAGATGTGAAGGTTAGCTTCATAAAATGCGTAAAGTTGTTAACCTTAAGGGATTTCACAGATATGAATTCGCGTACATATTCCGTATGGAAGTCGGATTCAGACAGTTTTAAGAAAAACAAGCGGCTTTATATGACCACCGTCATATTTTTATGCAAGACCGATTTTTAGAGTGTGGCACATTGTCAATGGGTTCAGTGATAACGTTTAAATACAAAACTATACCGGATTAGTTTCTGATAGTGAGAAAATCTCCAGAAGGACCTATTTAATACTCATTAATAAAAGTAGAAACTGTTGATTATTTTATTTGTGGGCGTAGAATAATTAACTGTAGGCTTCCCCGACGAGTTTTCCGTTCTTGACAGCAGACCAAGAAGATGTTGGAGTACCACCTGGACTGTTTGTTTCCGGGCATAATGATGCGTTAGGGTAGTACGTTGCTTGAAAAAACAAGCATTAATTTTCATGCCGAAAGAGGTTTTTTTTGCAATAAGAAAGGTTAATTAAAGAGAAGCTGGTCTTTTTTCTCGAGGGATGATGAGAACAAGTGTTAAAACGGGTTTGAATCATATTTGGGCTAAAGTTAAACTGGTTTTTTCACGAGGGATGATGAGAAAAAGTTATTTAACGGATTTGAATCCTATTTGGGCTAAAGTGAAACTGGTTTTTTTTCACGATGATGAGAACAAGTGTTAAACGGGTTTGAATCATAGTTGGGCTAAAGAAGACTTTAAAAAAAAAATAAATAAATAATAAACGTGAAAATTCTTGATTTTATGGACTCGGGGGCAGCCATCGCTTTTGGGATTTTTATCATATCGTGAGTCGTAAGCTTTTTTCTGAGCATTGCTCACAAAAAGCTTACAATTACAACTCACGATATGATAAAATCCTACATCAATAAATAATAAAGTTGTTACTGGTGGAATGTATGATTCGTTTGCCCTAGCAAGAATAGAATTTAAAGAAGTTAAGAGAGTTACCCGGCCAAGAAATTCCTGACTGCGCTATTGACACTGCATGAGAAATGGACAAAAGGACATTAGAACAACAAGAACAACAACAAAACAAAACCAGAATAATGAAAATTAGCAATTTTCAAGAAAATAACACATTTAACCCATGGGTTGTCTTAAAGCCTTCTTGTGATCACTTGTGTTTCATAAATGATTGGAAGAACTTGTTTCTCACAACATAAGTATGGCGCCACTCCTCGAAACAACTCGATTCCAGTCTACACGTAGGTCCGCACTGCCAGGATATAAACTTCTGGTCGCTTCAGTAGCATGACGACTTGAGAATTATCACCGAAAATGTAGCTCAAAAGAGCTTATGACTCGTCACATGATAAAGCTCTCACATCTATGGTTCCCCCGAGTCCATAAAGTTCAAAATTTTCAAAATATGTAGTTAAAACCAATTCAAGCCAAGGATACCGTTAAGCCACCGGTAACTGTAATCATGTTGGCTTCCATTGAAACATAAGATTGTTTTGCGATTGTCATTACTGTGAAATTCGTTTCGTCACAATTGATCATGAATGTTGCTAACCAAATAAACGGAATGATAGAAATAAGCAAATATCGCACCGGATATTTCTTATCAGCATTCTTATTGCGCTTTTTGTTCTTAAAAGGCATTACATGTGTAAAGTTAAAATAAAGAGTGAAATCCAAGTTACAAAATGCCTCTTCACTAGAAATAGGATCAGATTGCTTAGCTCATTAACAATGCTTTCATTGTAAGTCATATCTCGCCTGCAGGGCCATTATGTTTTAATAGCGTCAAGAATGATATAACGCGTCTCTGTGGTCCAGCTTAATGATACTACTTAAAAGTTGAGCCACAAATGTCATTTGGGTGCTTTTACGAAACACTTTATGCTTTCCGTGTACAATTAAATTTTGTTTTTGTCGTCACGGTAACTTCTTTGTATTTAAAAATTGAAATATTTATCAAGGAAATTGGAAACTCAAATACTCACACCCTCTGAAATTTTTTTTCAAAATATCTTTCACAGATCCTTCCATTTTCACTTGCGACTGGCACTTTCTTTACAAGCTCCCGAATTCTAACGTTTGTTGTTGCAAGTGTTTCACACAT
>RDPX01000368.1:463656-476684 GCA_003991215.1 Morbakka virulenta
ATTGTGTAAGAAAATGTCGGGGAAGTGAAATTTAAAACAGATGTAATACATTGACACACACAATATATTCACATACACAATATATTCAAATTCCTAAAATACTTTAAATACGACATACAGTAATTCTTTATAATTAATGAGCCGATTTTTTTCAATGTGGGACAAGTTTCATCAAGTTCTCAATTGTCGTTGAGCTGCTTCAGACCACAATTGTTTTCCAACCGGGATCATACTTTATTATCCCGTTTTAAGCAAGCAACTATTCTTCGACTATAGTTTTAAACTGCGAGCCTAGTCTGAAGCAATTGTTCAAAATTCCACTATAATTTTGAATACTTAACTTACAATTTGACAGATTGGCTAGAATTGCCGTCATTGTAACATTTTAACACTTTTTAAAATAATACACGAGAAGCCGTGGTTTAACTGTTAGTGCAGTTGCACAGTAACCAAGAGGTTCCGGGTTCGATTTCCGTGTGGGTGAAAAGATTCTGAAGCTTTCGAAAAGGAAAAAGCCAATGGTTGGCGTCAGGAAGGGCATCCAGCCAAGAAATTCCTCCCTGCCAAAACAAAAGGGTACCGTCTGAACCCCAGTTACTGGGAAAAAATGACGTTAAAAGCGCATATATATTATCAGATATACCAGTAAGAAAAGCTCTAACTTTACAGTACAGAGTTTCATGTTTTTCCCAATCTTGAGTTGTACAAAAAACCCAAACATTTTGTATACAGCTGAAGATTGTGAAAGAAATTAAAGTCTTGAGTACTGTAAAGTTTTTCTTACTCGTACATCTGTACAACATAGCTCCCACGTTTTAATGTGGTTGAGCACTGTTGCTGATGACAATTCATATTCATTTGTTATTTTACACACACACACACACATATATATATATATATATACTCAATCTGCAGACGGTACCGTTTCGCCCTTTGTATGCTCATCAGTGCAGCGCAGAGCTTCTGAGACATAAGTCTCTGGCCATGTTGCCGTAGCAAACACAGCTTAAAGAGTTATTGTGGGACCCTGCCAGAGTGCTCAAACCACGCATGCACAGTGAGCATTGCATTACGCTAACAACAGGTCCCCAAATCTCATATATATATATAAATATAAATGCGTAGACTATCGTATTCTCTGGTGGATAACCACAAAAAAAAGTGTAGATGGAGAGGATTTAGGACCATAGAAAAGTGTTTGCTGGATTCTTAAAATATAATGCAACAGAAACTAATCAACTGACTTCACCTTTCATTACTGTTTGAACTTTGCCCAAGGGGACATAAGTCAATTATTATTTTGTAATAATAACATTTTAACAATAATATCACGTCTGTTGGAAACAAAAGACAAAGTAATTGTGAATGACCAGTTGTAAATAATCCTTCTCTGTATGACTACCCTGTTAAACCCTGAAGTCTTATTTACTAAATGCCAATAAACTTAAGGATTTGTGATATTTTTTGTAATAATAAAGGAGAGGTACCTTTTGCCTAGTAGAACGTGCCAATTGACAGAAATTTGACCAACCCAGGGATTTTTACCCGTTTGAATTGTTATATTACTTTAAAAGATTTCCAAAAACCACATTGCTATTTCTGTCGTCTTCACCTGTCAGTCGCGACGTTATATTAACTTCTGCTCATGTGGGAGGATAATCTTCTAAAATGAGCCACATTTTCCAACTCGGTATTTTAGCGGATCAAACAGTTTGCACAGTTTTAATGCTGGTTGATAAGCAATGTTTTTCTCTGCTTCTATAGAAAGTTGACAAGTGGCGCCGAAATTGTGGTTACTGTAGTTGCAGTGAGCCCAACATATTTTGTCATGATATCCTTTATCCTTGTCAGCCACAGTGAACATCTGAGAATGTAATGTTAATTATTAATTAAATCATTGATGAAAACAAGGCTCAACTGAGTCATACTTTCTGTGAAAAAATATTTAAGTGAACGATAATCATTTGAAGTGACTGCGAAGTTAAGTTTTACCGTTGGGAAGTTAAAAAAAAAGAGTTTTTGTAGTTTCATAGAAAAAAATAAATCACCATACGTTGACCACTTAAAACTAGAGGTCCTTTTAATTTGAGGTCATCATAAGCATGAAAATAACTAATTTTATTGGTTTCAATTACAGAGAAATAAAATGTGTGCAACAAACTGGGTTGTGAAAACTGAAGGATGATAACGAGAACTGAGCACGAATTGCGCGTGAACTGGACACTAGTTTCTAGACTTATTTTTTTTTGTAAATAGACTTTTGTATTTTACCACGAGGTCTTCTTGTTCCCGCGACTTTGTAGAGAGAAGATAAATCTCCAATATTAAAACGTACAACGAAATTGTACATGCGTTATTTGAATTTCAAATCTAACTTTGAATCTACTTCAGAACTTAGAATACAATAACAGGACATTTTGATTTTTAGTTTTGGCAGGATAAGGGAAATGGAGCTTGGTGGCATTGTTTTCTTACTCACCAGGTGGCCATTATTGGGGAATTAAACACTGTCTCAATTGATAAACTTAAAGTAATAAAGGAAACATCACAAACGTTATTGCAACCAAATGAGCGAATCGTGGCACAAACTTGGAATATCGCAGTTAAAATTACGTTCATTTTTGTCGAAAGGCTTTTCGTCACCACTCGACTGAACCAAGACGCCAGAATAAGTAACTGAAGTGAATATTTGGTCAATATTGGCAAATCCCCTCATTCTTTGTGATTGGCTGAAGAAAGCAAAAAGGATTAGTTAAATTCCGTGATTTTTTTTGTGACTTGCTGTCTGAAACAATTAAAAAACATCCGCAAATCTTTTTGTTTTTTAAAGGAGTTGACGAAAGTTAATACACGTACCCGCAAATGCTCCTAAGTGAAGGGAGACTTGGCTTTTTCAGTTACTTTTGAAAGCGTTTTGGCTCAAAAATTTTATTGCATTCGCTGTTCAGATATTGTGCTATTGCTGGGTCACAATTAAGTGTTTTGTGAACACTGAATCTTTTTTTCCTGAGCTGATTAACGTTTAAAGTTAAATCAAATTTTTTTTCTGTGAACGCTAGATACATGTTTTATTCTGTTGATCAATCGATGTGATGCCATTTAAGTGGACATACGGCCCACTTAAATGGTATCACATCGGCAGTTAAGCACGTGAACAATCATACTTACATGGGGCAGGCAGAACATTCTTTTTCGGTGAAGAGAATATTCTTTGTCAAAGTGAAATTTATTTTTGAGTGCTGTAGCGCTATAGCATTCGGAAATTGCACTGGTAGTTCGATTTTCTGATTTAATGAAACCAGGCCTATCTTGGGTAGTTTGAAGTAAATAAGACACTTCTTGGGGCCTTATTGAACAGGAGTTTGGAAGCTAGCTTACTAACTTTAATTCATCGTTAGGTTACGCATTAGGGGAAGTTCGTATGAAAAAAATCAGCCCGGCAAAACGGGCTGCCTCTGTTTGCCGAGATCTCCGCTTTCTCATCAAATCTTTTAAAAAAGTCTAAAAGGTGTCATACGATAAATGAGCTAGTCCGGCTGACCGAGACCTCGCCTTGTTCAGCCGGGGTCTCGGCAAGACGGGCTGATTTTTGCTCATATGACAGCTCTAGCTCGGCAAACCGGGTTGCAAAGTTTTCTACTGCGCACGCTCGTCAAGAAACTCGTGTTTTAAAACGAAGATGGCGAGTTTGAAAACTACCGAGAAGAAACAGAAAAAAGAAAAAGCTTTAGATGGTCAGATGAAATGACTGAGATTTTCAATTCCCAAAGTAATTGTTTGTAGTGATGCGAGTGTTGTTGTTATTAGGACTGCCACTTTCACGTTCTTGTCCGCCATTTTGTTCGATTTGCATTTGCCCGTAGAAAATTTAAACAAACATTGTCACGTGATTACTCTGGGGAAAAAACCGGGCTGAAAATTGCATATGACAGCTTGGAGATTTGAAGAAATGTCAGCCCGGCAAACCGGGCTCATATGAAAACGCACTTAGTCGACAGAGTTTGCTTAATTTTATCTGTTCCTTCAGCCAATTGTTTAGAGAGCAAATAACAGCAGTACACTGAACCGAAGTTTTAACGAGTCCAATATCATTGTTTTCCGTACTAATAAACTTTCTTGATTTGTGTACCATTTCAGTTGCAGCTGATTACATACATGCACACAGCATGTTGTTTTTTCAATTTTTGGTCCCAGGCTCCTAAATGCTGTTTCGCCTTTGCAATTATAAATATGCAAGCTTTGCCACTTTCCAACTTATTGGAAGCAAACTTTTTGATTTGCTTTTTCTCGTTTTTCTTCTCTTGTATGGTCGGTCTAAAATGAAAAGCATCGTTTTGCTTTCATTCTCGCTCTTGCTCTCGCTCTTGCTCTTGCTCTTGCTCTCGCTCCTGCTCTCGTTCTTGTTCTCGATCTTGCTCTCGTTCTTGTTGTTGATAGATAGGGATGAAAAGCATTGCAGAACATTGTGGCCTTGTGGAAAATGATATGTTCATTATTGGTTGTTAAGTAAAACTGTGTTGTAGTTAATTGAATAAAAGTAATTTTTCAAGTTCGTTTTAACGACAGGCTGTGTACGCGGTATGGAAATCAACCGGTTTAATAATAGTAATAATTTTTCAAATTCGTTTTTTTTAACACCCTGTACTCGATGGCAAAAGTCAAGCGGTTTTACCTTTGCACATTCTGTTGCCCCGCAATGGAGACCACGAGGCGATGATTTCTCAGAAAGTTAATTGTTTCTAATAAATCTTAAACCACCCGACATCAGGAATATTTAGCTCCTTTACCGATTTCACCATCATGCAGGATGCCACAGGCAAACAATCCACAACAAGTGACACCACAGTGGTACTAACTCCGTGCAATCTTATTATAGTAATAATAATACTTATGATGATAATGATAATAATAATTATTATTATGATGATAATATTGATGATAGTCATGATAATTAAGATGAGATGAAATAAGAGTCTTTGTAAATGTTAAAGTAAACTTATAGTGGGATTTTCCGACTCTGACTAATAGTAAGCGACCCGAAATTGCTGTTGTGAGGAAAAGAAAGAATAATAACAATAGACGTATTGTGTTCTTTAAACAACAGAATAGAGCGAAAAAAGAAAGAAAAAAAAAGTTTGTTCAGTATAAAAACCTTGAATTGCTGGTGGAATCAAGTGAAGATAATCATAATTATCCCGGTTGTTGTCGNTTCTCGCTCTTGCTCTTGCTCTCGCTCTCGCTCTTGCTCTTGCTCTTGCTCTTGCTCTTGCTCTTGCTCTCGCTCCTGCTCTCGTTCTTGTTCTCGATCTTGCTCTCGTTCTTGTTGTTGATAGATAGGGATGAAAAGCATTGCAGAACATTGTGGCCTTGTGGAAAATGATATGTTCATTATTGGTTGTTAAGTAAAACTGTGTTGTAGTTAATTGAATAAAAGTAATTTTTCAAGTTCGTTTTAACGACAGGCTGTGTACGCGGTATGGAAATCAACCGGTTTAATAATAGTAATAATTTTTCAAATTCGTTTTTTTTAACACCCTGTACTCGATGGCAAAAGTCAAGCGGTTTTACCTTTGCACATTCTGTTGCCCCGCAATGGAGACCACGAGGCGATGATTTCTCAGAAAGTTAATTGTTTCTAATAAATCTTAAACCACCCGACATCAGGAATATTTAGCTCCTTTACCGATTTCACCATCATGCAGGATGCCACAGGCAAACAATCCACAACAGTGACACCACAGTGGTACTAACTCCGTGCAATCTTATTATAGTAATAATAATACTTATGATGATAATGATAATAATAATTATTATTATGATGATAATATTGATGATAGTCATGATAATTAAGATGAGATGAAATAAGAGTCTTTGTAAATGTTAAAGTAAACTTATAGTGGGATTTTCCGACTCTGACTAATAGTAAGCGACCCGAAATTGCTGTTGTGAGGAAAAGAAAGAATAATAACAATAGACGTATTGTGTTCTTTAAACAACAGAATAGAGCGAAAAAAGAAAGAAAAAAAAAGTTTGTTCAGTATAAAAACCTTGAATTGCTGGTGGAATCAAGTGAAGATAATCATAATTATCCCGGTTGGTTGTCGTTGTAAGGTCTACCTTCAGTAGATAATCCTTAAGGATTATCTATTGAAGGTAGACCTTACACCATGTATATTGAGCAACTCCAGAAAACCTGCCTACTGTAAACAGCCTGTACACTAATGTAGGGACTTCAGTAGTAGTTAAAAGGCACAGAAAGTATAAACAAATAGTTGTTGCCTCTGTGTGTGTGTGTGTGTATGTGTATGTGTATGTGTGTATATGTGTGTGTGTCAGCTGCTGGAGGCAGATTTGAAGACCACCCCGCCTCATGAAACGGGAAACAAACCTCCCCTCGCCGCCAAAAGGGAGATCGGTTTGGAAAGAAACCAGAAACAAAAAACTTTCACTTACCACCAGGGGCGGCACAAGGTTTAAAAAAACATTCTCCAAATCGACGACGAACCAGATTCGAAATCACATGAACGACGAGATCGATTTCTTCCACGGTACTCGAAGAACAGCTTAAAATGAAGGCTATTCGTTACTAACCAGTCAGGATAACCTAGCTAATCAGTATCCAGGCGTCACCGCGTGGCGGTTGCCTTCTTGGACGCCCTGTTGCCTGCGTATTACCCAGTAGGAATTAAAAATGACCACCTCAAAGAAAGATAAAATATTAGCAGCGAGAAAAATTCACAAATAATAATAATAATAATAATAATAATAATAATAATAATAATAATAATAATGGAAACTAATAATAATAATAGTAATAATAATAGTAACAATAGTAAAAATAGTAGTAATCATCATCATCATCATCATCATCATCATATTCGGTTTAACGTCCGTTTTACATGCTAGCATGTGTTGTAATAATAGTAGTAATAATAGTAATAATAGTAGTAAGAGTAATGATAGTAATAATAGTAGTAATAGTAATAATAGTAATAATAATAGTAGTAATAATGATAATATTAGTAGTAATAGTAATAATGGTAATAATATTAGTAGTAGTAATAGTAATAATAGTAATAGAAATGATAATAGTAATAGTAATAATTGCATTGAAGTTATATATGTAACTGAGGCGAAATTTGCACTGTACAAGTACAGACCACACCGTTATGTAAAAGAATTCGATTGTCTCGTTGGTAAAATCTTAAGCCACGGAATATATGTCGCTGCGCGTGCGTACATTGGGTTTCGATGCTACGCNAAAAAAAATAATAATAATGGAAACTAATAATAATAATAGTAATAATAATAGTAACAATAGTAAAAATAGTAGTAATCATCATCATCATCATCATCATCATCATATTCGGTTTAACGTCCGTTTTACATGCTAGCATGTGTTGTAATAATAGTAGTAATAATAGTAATAATAGTAGTAAGAGTAATGATAGTAATAATAGTAGTAATAGTAATAATAGTAATAATAATAGTAGTAATAATGATAATATTAGTAGTAATAGTAATAATGGTAATAATATTAGTAGTAGTAATAGTAATAATAGTAATAGAAATGATAATAGTAATAGTAATAATTGCATTGAAGTTATATATGTAACTGAGGCGAAATTTGCACTGTACAAGTACAGACCACACCGTTATGTAAAAGAATTCGATTGTCTCGTTGGTAAAATCTTAAGCCACGGAATATATGTCGCTGCGCGTGCGTACATTGGGTTTCGATGCTACGCATGAACTATATAATTTGCTGAAAACTGATCAACCTGATTGGTTGGGGAAAAGTATTCCCATTTTGGTGTATGCCTTCAAGCACATAGATAACATCTAAGACAAAATTAGCCGGATACAGGCATAAAACTGGTTCAAACAGTTTCAGGCAAGTGATTTGGACAATGTGTGACAGATGATGTCATTTACATATACCCTTTACTTTAGCAATATTTAAAGGGAGCAACGAAGTTGGGAGGGCTTAAAAGAATATGTACGCAACGTTAGACGATGTTAAATCACTGAATGTCGGAAGCCCATTCCAAGTATGAGAAAGAACTGTATTAGGTTTTAACTGGTATTCTATCGACTTGCCGACAGTAAGAAGATAGGTCAGGAAGAACAGTTGTGAAAACCTATACTAAGCTTGACCAGGTAGAAATGATGATAAATCATGATAATAATAATAATAATGATGATAATGGTGACAATGATGATAATAGTGACAACGATGATAATGATAGTGATGATAATGAAAAAATAATGATACCATTTATGATACAATGTATTATACATTACGATAACCTTGTTTGTTCCGTACACCTAACACACCCCTAATTAGTGTAATAAATTTGTATTGCTCCATTCCTTGAACATTCATAGGCATGCTTCATCCCTGCAGTGTGGTCAAAGTTTCTTGCTCCGTTACGTACCAGTACAAATGCTTCGGGCTACTGGAACCTCTTACCACTTCAGATTGCATGATCTTTTTCCTGTTGTGAATTGAAACGAAGCCAGGCGAAAGAGAACCTTTGTTTAAATAGGGAAGCTTTTGGTTTTTCGTTGATGTATGTTGCCACATATAAGTGTGGTTTGGTTATAACCAAAGCATTAAAGGCAACATGATCATGTGGTAAGTAAGCAATTGTGATTTGGAGTTTGGGTGTCAGGTTAACAAATTTAAGAATTTTGATTTGAAGGTCAATAATTTAACCAAATTTATGTGCTATGAAATACAATGACTACAGTTCATCATTTTTCTTCTCGCCAATTTGGTGCGATCAATGAACTATTGCTTTTGTGTTTATGAATTCTTGTGCTAGGAGTTTTTCATTTTGTTGGTTTCTGGCGAAAAATGAAGACATTAGCAACATTGATCGTCTGTAACTTCGGCATTACAATGAAAATTTTTTCGTCATTGTTATGCTTGGTTCATCAATGATGTCCGAGCATCCGATTGTGCTAAGGGCTTGTTTTAGTTACTTTAGCGGTTTTGAGGCGAAGCTTGCAATCAATACCATTATGTCGTCTGAAAGAAATCATATCAGATAGAAAAAAATTGTCATTGTTTATTGTAATACTGCAGTGCATCATTATTAATAGATAAAATCAGTGGAAAAGACAGCTTCAGATTTGCATAACAATTTATGTTTTAGCATGGAATGCTGTTGAAACCGTGGCCTTCAGGGTCACCCTATTGTTTAGGGACACGATCATAAAAGTCTCCTCCCAACCATAGTATAGCCTTTCATGGGAATTGATCTATAACAACTCTCAAGTCTTTTTCCTTGCTCTGTAAACGTGTTGGGCAATGTAGTGACGATCGCACAGGGCGTTTCGATTGCTGACGGATTTTCTGGACAATTATGGCGTCATCATTACCAAAGAAACGCAACAAAAGTTTCAGGGTAAGATTAGCTTGTAAAGAATTACGTATTCTTTGATTGCATGGCTTTAGGTTGGGCAAAAATTACTATTTGGTTAATAGCACGAAAGAGGCGTAAGACAGACACGAGGTTATTCTTGCTGTAGATGATTAAAATTATTAAGTAAATTTAGAGCCATTTAAAGGAATTAAAGAATAATTTTATTTTGCGGATTAAACGTTAAAAGGATATCCTCTGAGCAACTTATTCCTGTGCTTAGAAGGGTAGGAAGTTTTATACTCTCCTTACTTTCAACTTGTTGATTCACAATACCACGTAATTACAGTAGAAAAAAACCCTCGAATTGTACTTGTATCTTAATCCTCGACGCATGCCAGCACAAGAATAGTAAGTAAATGCAACTAGGACTTGACGTGTTTCAAGTCATTTTTTTAAAGAGACTTGTATATGGGAAGAAAATGAAATGCAAGAGTTATTGAATCTGATATCCTAGTGTTACAAAGCGCTTTTTGTTCCAGTTAAATGGCAATTAAATTTTTAGCTGGGCAGAACACGACGGGAAAAAACATGATCACTTTTAAATTTGTTTTGATCAACAGCTGATAATATGAGGTATTTCTTCGCTAATAAATCTTGCAGTTGACACCTTACTAGAATTTTAATAGATTATTTCCTGTTAAACCTATAAATCATGCCATTGTTGAACAACGAGTGCATTGGTTTGTTTGAGAGAACAATCAATAAAGCGAGAAAAGGAACCAAGGGTTGACAAAACTCAACAAAATTAAGGGACTCCCATTTGGTACAGTAGAGCAGATTAGTACGAGCATAAGATCACACTGGTAGCCCATACTAATAAACGATATTGATATTAGGTACAAGTACCACACAGGTGGTCATGACAGGCCCGTACTGGAAATCCTGTAGAAAAAGAGCAGAAGAAAGTGAGTTTCATTACTGATGTCACTGTAACTTTTTGAACCCTTAAAATTAGGTCCCCGCCATTTTTTCACTATAAATAATTAACGGAAAGGAAAGGAAAAGTTTTAAAAGCTTTTTTTTCGGGTAAAGAACTGAGACATTTTTTTACAAGTACTTAATTCCACACAACTATGAAACCATACTGTTGCAGAGGATAAGAAAAGGACATGATCCATAAGACGGGAGAGAGAGGGTTACTTCATCGAATATCAGAAACACTGCGAGGTGTTTCATCCGAAGTAAGCGTTTTTTAGTTAGAGGATATTTACTACAAGGAACTCATATTTTCCGTTTAAAAAGACATTATTTACTGGTAGAAACTCCCGTCTCTCGGTCATTGCTGAAGTCATCATTTACCACCACACCGACTGGCGATAAATTTTAGAAATGTGAAAAAAATGACCAGATTGAGCTCGGTTCAAAACCATGCCTATTGCTATCATGTTGACACGGTGCTGCCTTCTAAACCAGATCATTCTTCAATCATTTATTTCACCTAAGTGCGTTGTTCTTTACTCAAGATCTCAATCAGTGGACATCGTACTTAATTCACATATACAAGGCTCAATATATGTGAATTGAGTATGATATCTACCATATGACGTCCACCGTGTGATGTCCAGTACACTCGGTTCCAAGTGCAGATCAACTGACCCGGACATACCCGAGCTCAACTAAACTGTGAAAATAACGTATGACAGGTGAAAAGGAATTTGAATTGTAGACAAATGCCAAGTACACGTGCACTGGATTTATAGCCGCTCAGCCGTTTTTAATGAATAATGAAGAGATAATTGATCCTGAAAAACCGAATTAAATATGTAAAAGGATGATTCATTGACGCTGTTGTTTTCACTTGAAAAGTCGCACAAGGTCACTTGGTTATGCTTGAAAGAATAGATGATACACAATGCCTTTACAAAGTTATCATTTTGTAAACATATTTCATTGGTAGTGTTAGCAGAGAGTAGGATTTCATGGAGTTTAGAGGACATGTCTTTAATTTTTGCGAGTCGTGTGTTGTGACCTGGGCCTGGTGTTCCAAGATTTTTAACGTGCTTTTAGCCAAACAAAGTGATATGTAAGGTTCTACCTGTATTGAATCTTGTAATATATATATAGATCTATGACGATTATTAAAATACGAAAAATGTATATTGCGAGGGTTTAATGCATGCAGACCAACAAAGAATACTGTAAGATTGATATAAGTTGTTTTTTTTAAATAATTTTTTGTCAACACCAAGAACCATCTTAACGAAGTATCGAACAGGACAGATCACCACAGCAGTTGTTGTACGTACTTAATTACTGGTACCTTTGTGATGGGCGTAAAGATTGGTAGTACCTTTGTGATTGGCGTAAAGATTGGTGGTACCTTTGTAATGGGCGTAAAGATTGGTGGTACCTTTGTAATGGGCGTAAAGATTGGTGGTACCTTTGTAATGGGCCTAAAAATTGTTGATACCTTTGTGATGGGCGTAAAGGTTGCTGGTACCGTTATGATGGGGGTACCGGTTGCTGGTACCTTTGTGATAGGTGTGAAGATTGCCGGTACCTTAGTGATGGGCGTAGGCGATTACTCAGAAAAGTGGTGTGTATCTTAACCTCCTCCCTTTTTTCACTAATCTATTTTGTTCAGAATTAATAACAAATATTGGCTTAGTTACATAAATTGACAGAATTGACATTCTTTTTGCCGTTATTAAAACAGCAAAATAGAGTTGTTTTAGGTAAGTTTTTCTGCTTCTTTTCCGATCGAGTCGTATTCATTTTACACAACTGCACTATCTTATATAGTTATATTATATATATATATATATATATATATATAATATAATATAATATAATCAAATAAATCAAAAATTAATAAATGCTGATACGTACCACAAAGCAAATTCACCTCCAAATGACTATTTTAGCAAATGAGAAGAAAAGCGTTAATGGTGTAACTTGCATCCATTGAAATATGTAAGCAGGGGTATGTTTTTGTGTTTGTTCTTTGTATTTTACAGTTTCAAAAAACGCACAAGTGATGAATAATTTTACAGGACTTATATGAAAAACAGTTACGTAAACTGATATAATGCACCTGTTGAAATATTATCAAATAAATATATAAAATAATAATAATAATAATAATAATAATAATAAAAATAATAAAAATAAGGACTCTTTTAGCTTTGGCTGGCAACCCCCCTAGTGATGGTGTCACGATAAAAACACCGGTGGTTGTGCACCTTAAAACACAACCTCGCTTGAGTGGAATGATAAAACAAATAGTTAAAAACAACGGCGTGAATGGGGCTGGAGCTTCAGGTGAAGGTCTCTCGCCCGGCAGGTGTCCCCCGGTTCGACAGCGGGGCCCCGGTCGTCATCCTATGACTGTCAGAACAAAGTGGTCTAAAGAAGTAAACAAGGTTGTGATGGAATGTTTTTTTAGAAGCAAACCTTTTGATATGGACGGTAATCCAATTCGAGGATACCGCCAAAGATTGATGCATGAATGGAGGGAACGTGGAATTTTTCATGTTACTGAACAACGATTGTGTGACCAAGCTAGAGCTATCAGGAAAAATGGATGGTTATCGAAGTTGGAATTGGAAAGTATTCAGAGGATGATTGATGCAGATAACAAGGAGGAGAATGAGACTG
>RDPX01000368.1:491229-506731 GCA_003991215.1 Morbakka virulenta
GTATGTTTGTGTGTATGTTTTGTGTGTGTATGTTTGTTTGTATGTTTTGTGTGTGTATGTTTTGTGTGTGTATGTTTGTGTGTATGTTTTGTGTGTGTATGTTTGTGTGTATGTTTTGTGTGTGTATGTTTGTGTGTGTATGTTTGTGTCTGTATGTTTGTGTCTGTATGTTTGTGTGTGTATGTTTGTGTGTATGTTTTGTGTGTGTATGTTTGTGTGTGTATGTTTGTGTGAATGTGTATGTGTGTGTGTCTCTTATGTATATATATATATATATATATATATATATATATTATGTGGTATACATATAGTATGACATACATTATGTATAAGGAAGTTGCCAAAGAAATGTTATCTTGTTTGATTCTTATATTTATAAATACTATATATGTTAAAAAGATAGTCGGTCAACTGGAAATTGTTTACAACGCAGATGGTTGGAAAAAAAGCTACAATTTTATACTGATTTGCTCAGACAGCATTTCATTTTAGTACTGGAGTGGACGAGACTACTGGTAGAGTTACAGGGAAACAAAACTATAGATATATATACTATTTATTCTATGTATTATGTATTATATATTATTTGTATTATATATATTTATATATTTATTTATATATATATTTATATGTTATGTATTTATTTTTTGAATCTAATTTTATACTATTTGTATTTTATTGTATATATATTTGTATTATATATATTTTATTTTATTTATAAATATTTGTGAGCAGAATTCTTTCTTAAACATAAAACTCGAGTAGGCTCGATATACTATGGAATCCTAGCATCTTTTCCAACAATATACTTTGTTAACTATTTCATTTGATTGTTATATTTTCTCTTTTAATGACCTGAACTATCAACTACATGAAGTGAATTTATTCTTGTGGGCATAAATTTACTGTTTTTCATAACCCTCATCTGCCCTTATGTGATCACACGCTTGTTTACCACTAGTCCTGTAAAAAAATACCAACGACAAGAGAATTAAAGGTCACTCGTCGATGATAAAGGAATTTGTAAAACCATTTGTTTTTCATAATTGTTTTTTTCTATATAGTAATCAACCATGGTAAGAGAACCCTGTGTTCTGTATTAGCCATCCATGACCATAATATTGATGTACAAACATTGTCTTCATCTGTTCTTCATCATTTTCCGATTTCCAAAAGGCTCTGATCAAATATAATTTTTAAACTTTTACACGACGTTTGTTTCTTTGTGTAGTTGGATTAATGTTTGTTAGCAATATAAAGTACCCCTATTCTTTCAATGACATAAAATGCGGAATAAAAATTATTACCCCAGTTACACTTGTCATTTACACCAGCTACAATTGTGACTTCTTGCACCTTTGTGTCACGGCACCCGTTTTCAGCTAAGTAAGTTTTATTAAGACTTTGTTGTTGACGCTGATAAACATTACAGATAAATTAATATTTTTGTGAAAAAACCCTTATATTTATGCCAGCCGCTCTGCAATAGAATTTTAAGGGAACAGGAAAAATTCATTTCGACGAGATTGTAATTCTGAAGCACCCACATAGCCTCTCATGAAAAAAAAATCGGATTAAATTTTATATTGGGCCCTTGCGGAGATAGGATAAAGCAGAATACAACCAAAGGATGCTGAGAAGAGCTGAAACATTTGACTTTTAGGCACTTCATAATGGGGAAAAAATGAAAAATTGCAGAAAATAGTCCTGAAAAAACAAAATATCTTTCACCCCCATATCTTACCTCTATTTTCACTCTTCCCTCTTCTCTCTATTTCCCTTTCTCTTTCCCTCCCTTTCTCTCTCCCTCCCTTTCTCTCTCCCTCCCTTTCTCTCTCTCTNAAATGAAAAATTGCAGAAAATAGTCCTAAAAAAACAAAATATCTTTCTCCCCCATATCTTACCTCTATTTTCACACTTCCCTCTTCTCTCTATTTCTCTTTCGCTTTCCCTCCCTCTCTCTCTCCCTCCCTCTCTCTCTCTCCCTCTCTCTCTCTCTCTCTCTCCCTCCCTCCCTCCCTCCCTCTCTCTCTCCCTCCCTCCCTCTCTTCTCTCTCCCTCCCTCTCTTTCTCTCTCCCTCCCTTTCTCTTTCCCTCTCCCCCTTCCCTTCTTTCCCTCTCCCTCTCTCTTTCTCTTTCTCTCTCCCCTTCCCTTCTTTCCCTCTGCCCGTTCCCTTCTTTTCCTCCCCAGTTTCCTTCTTTTCCTCCCCCCTTTCCTTCTTTTCCTCCCCCCTTTCCTTCTTTTCCTCCCCCCTTCCCTTCTTTTCCTCCCCCTTCCCTTCTTTTCCTCCCCCCTTCCCTTCTTTCCTTCTGGGTCTCTCTCGTTCTTCACTAATGGGCAGGGCCTTTGTGTTTCAATCTGCGGTGAATGATAAAATCCATCATTTTCTTTTCGTACACGTGTTGTCATTGATTCTCACCTTCACAGGGAAAAGAATTACTTGCCCAATGTCTCAAATTATTTTGTGGTCATGAAACAGAAGAAAGATCAAACAAAATCAATGAAATGATGACCTTGACCACTTCATTGTCACGTATTTGTTAGATTCGTCAGTTGACCGGGGCTGAACTGGAGTGGGAACCGGGTTGTGGGTCGATGTGGGTATCTTTTTCTTTCTTGTTTTTTTTTGCTTTGGGTTTGCTATGCGTATTTTAGTTGCCAGTGTTAAGCTGTAGCATATTTCTTGTAACATTATCTTTTAGGGTTGTATTTGTCTCAGGCTGTTATGTATTTGCTTATGTTTTATCGCAATGATCTTGGCGAATAGTTAATCACCGGATTCTGCTTTTTGTTTGGCATCGCTGTTGCATCATCTTATGTAGCATCCATGACGTCAGGAAGAGTTATAACTGGACACTCAATGTTTGCACGCACGCCTAAATTCATGTTATTAACTGCGCTTGACCGAGTCAAGAAACCAGTATATTTTCCGATTATTTGCAGCAGCTATGTTATTTAACTAGTTTTCATTATCAATTGCAAGGGCAGGAAATCAAGTCTGGCATGCGTCGGTCTTCACCTTGCTTTGGCTGGTGCTTGATTTCGTTGTCATCTTGGCGATGGAAATTGAGTTGTAATTAACGGTCATCCACTCTTATTTATTCAAGAAGGCTTTGATTGGTTATCAGTCCGGAAAGACTGAGTAAGGGTGATTATTGGATTACTGAATGCTAGCGTGGTGAGTTGATTATTGTCGAAAAATGTTGTAGTTAACACTGGAATTTCCACTCACAAGACTGGCGCTTGTAATCGTGGTCATGGAACCTTCATGATTTTCTACTGTCTTTCCCCCCAGTCCATTATTGCTCACAGTATATTGTGAATTAAGACCATGAGATGCCATCAGAATCTCTTTATCATTTTCTTAATCGCATCTAATATACTTTTTAAGTTTTAATACAGCCAATTACTATTGTCGGGAACTCGTTTTGTTTTAATTCGATCATTCGCCCGGAGATACGTAGGCGTATGTATATTAAACCCGAGAAAGGAGGCCAATCTTGGTACATTATGTGTAATCTCACTTTTCTGTCACCTGGTGGTAGCCTGTTATCCTGATAATCGATTAATCTTGTGAACTAAAGAAAATTAAGTAGTCATAAATCCCCATATAATAGTATGGACGGAAAAATGGTGTAAATAGCGATAAACAGTGCTTATTGTTGTAACTATGTGTTAGTAAAAGGACTTTGAAAACAAACAATAGCCATGCCATGAGAAGACCCACTGCATACGAAAGGCAGCCACAGTTAACCATTCATTCTTCTATTTCATTCGAATATTCCTTCATTTAACCATTTCTTTCGATTATTCTTTCATTTAACCATTTCTTTCGAATATTTCTTTATTTAAGCGTGTTTCGAATATTCCTTCAATTGACCATTTCTTTCGAATATTTTCTTATTTAAGCATTTCTTTCGAATATTCCATCATTTTAACCATTTTCGAATATTCCTTCATTTAACCATTTCTTTCGAATAGTTCTTTATTTAACCCTTTCTTTCGAATTTTCCATCATTTAACCATTTCTTTCTTTATTTCATTATTTTACTTCTCAAACAATACCAGAATTTCATGTTAATTGAACAATTTACAAACGAACAATCATTTGCTTACATTTTTAACACATCAAAGAATTATTATTCAACTGCAAGCGAAGGTTATTTTATTTGCAGCCTGATAATTGTTTATGAAACACGAGACAAGGACTTGCTCAGGAAGTATATGAATCATCAGATATCCACACAGAAGGGGGTTTTATATAGCAGTATATTTTGACTGGGTTGTCATCCTGTGCAAATATTATAGAAAATAAAGAACCTGACAACTACTGGTTGCCTGAGAATTTAAACTTTCTAAAAATCCTTTTCATTTCTATCGACCCCCTTTTTGCCCTCATAAACGTAAAATGATCAACGTCTTTTGTGTTCTGTGGCTTGAATTCCTTTCTTTTGCCCACAACGTGGTGCATTCCCGCGTGTTGTTTCATCCTCCTGTTAATTCTGTATCTACCCAAGCCTACAATTAGTGGTAGCTTTTGTTTTTTTGTCATTGGATCTCAAAAAGGGGTTTCATTTGAATATTTGACCTGTGATGTGTCCACCTGCATTGGTCATTTCCCGCTTTTCCGCTCCGAAGTAGACGCGGTTATGCGTCATAAACCGCTTTCCGCCTTTTAGTAGGGAAATGGGCGTGTCCATTGTTTTGAAGAGGAAAGGAGCATAGATTCCCTCCTTTACGATTTAGTGAGTTAATTCATGCAAATTCTATCCCCGCCCAACTTCATAAATTGTCTGGTAACAATCGCTTTTAGGTGTTTCAACGGTTTTGAAAGCATTAACTTTGTCCGAAATCTTGATCCTCTCACTCTGCTAGGGCCTTGAAGGAAGGCACTTGACCAGAGAAGGGCTCTACTGTTCAAATAATATCTTTTATTTTTTTGGAGGTTGGCACAATAATCGGGCAATATGGAGGTGAGATAGCTTTTGTATTTAGAGAATAACCTGATTTTTTCAAAATAATAATAATGTTTTTAACATATTGTTGGCGAAGATGCTTGAAACAATAAGTATTGGTGAAGTATGTCGTTTTCATTAGAAATTACCTGTAAGGGGTTGTGTTTTTTTTGTCTTTGTTGGTTTGTTTCAAAGAACCCCCATAGCAACTTCCGTAGGTAAAATAGAAATAATTAACTAGATTGGCAGTGTGAACGCCCCCAATTTATTGATTCTTGGGTGTCGTTGGTAGTTCTTTGTGTTCATTCGTGGCAATTTTTTTATGAGCAAAGCTGGGACAATCAAGACCTAAAATCGAGCTGCACACTACCTGAACTGGATTCAAGAAATTTTCAGTTGATAGGACTTTGTGTAGAAGTAGGGGGTGTTTTTTGATGGTTTGGAGTGAAAATCTGTTCATTTCATTTGCTGAGCTGATCGTGAGTTGGTAGTAATCCAAGATCCAGGAGAATTCGCGTCTTTACTCGCCTATCTGTAGCTATATCGTTATATATACATATAGCATAGATTGTGGATGTTACATTTCGTACTGTGATCGTTTCAAAGAAAGGTAAGGAACAATCATGTGGTTTGAATGTAAATTTGATGAAGAGGAAGTGACAATAGGGTTGGGGGTTCGTTTTGATCGCTGAAGGTGAAATTTAGGCGGAATGTGTGAAGTCTCGCTGTAATTTCCAGCCAAAAAATCGAGGCGTTCGCCATTAATTTCGGTTGAAATTCATATTTACAGTGAGTTGTAGTTGTATTTTTACGTATTTGCTGTTTTTTGGGGGAAATAGTTCTACTTAACTGGTGTATCCGTTTTTTGCAGGCCGATAAAATGCCACTCGAGGATCCAACTGCTGGAGATGCAGAGTGGAAGAGAATTCAAGAAAATACCTTCACAAGGTGGTGTAACGAACATCTCAAAAATGCCAATCAATATATCTACAGTTTGGAAACAGATCTTTCCGATGGCTTAAAACTGATTGCACTTCTTGAAGTGTTGTCACATAAAAAGATTAGACGTTACAACAAAAAGCCTAATTTCAAGTCACAGAAGGTGGAAAATATCGCGATCGCATTGAAATTTATCGAGGATGAACAAGTCAAACTTGTTAATATCGGTAAGTAACGGTTTTTTTATTATTTAAGGCTTGATTAGATAGCTTTTCGTGATCCCTCACTAGTCGTGTATTAGAAACGATCGTTATAAAAATTCCAGTGAGAGTTTCAGATCAGGTTTTTTTGTTCAACTTGAGTTGTCATGCGATTATGCTATTAAAGTGTCATTTTCTGTTCAAATCAAACCCATTTTTTCCTATGATCGTAGGAAAAGAATATTTTTCAAGGCAAAAAAGAACCCAACCTAGCTGTAGATCTGGTCCGAGTCATCCCCATTACCAAACCCAAGAAACACCCCATTTGAAATCATAGGACAATCGAAATTCAAATTGTTCCCAAAATAGACCATAAAGTACATTTAATATTTGCTACTCAATCAGATTTGTCAAAAAAACACTCAAACCTTAAAAAAAAAAGTTTCCTCACCCATCAATCCCCCCCAATGATCCCCATTTTCAAATATATTGGACCTGTTGTTTTTGGTATCATCATGCATTTTACAGACAATCAAAATTCAAATGACCCCCAAATCCAACCTGTTTTTTGTTAATGAACTCTACCCACCCAGCTTTCAGCAGATTGACAAGGCTTAGTTCAGAAAGCTGCTGAAATCCGCAGTTTCCCATCCGTTTCCATGAAAAATGAAGTTGCAGATTGAGTTGGTCATAACTGTGTTCTTTAATTACTTCACAAAATACTTGTATTCCATCCTTTATTTAAAAAATTATTTTTAAACATTTTTATTGTACACTGAAAAATGGTTTTAATTAGTATAGATATTTATATTCCATCCTTCATACATAAAATTATTTTTAAACATGCTTGTATTCCATCCTTCACATATAAAATTATTTTTCAACACTTCAATTGCATCCTTCATATGTAAAGTAATTTTTAACACACTTGTATTACACTGAAAAATGGCTTTAATTAGTATAGATCTCATAGATTTCATCCTTCATATATAAAATTATTTTTAAACACACTTGTAGTACACTGAAAAGTGGCTTTAATTAGTATACAACACTTATATTCCATCCTTAATATATAAAAATTTATTTTTGTGTACCCTAAAATAGGATTACCCCCTTTATTAGTTGGTGATGCTATATTTCTTAACAAGGAAGGCAAGCCCACAGAATATCAAGCATCACACACTTGAAATTACAAAAAAATCAAATTAAACTTGTTGAAATAAGAATTCCTCAATTTTTTTTACCTCAAATTTTTTTTAATTGTGTAAATGAAATAATTATTGACTGTAATTTATTAACAAAACTGGAGAGATGGTGTCTAAGTATTTATCACCCATTATTTCTTTTACCTATTAAGTAATTATTGATAGTAATAAACTCCACAGTTAGGTGGCCTGTACAAATATTTTCTAAAACATACAAGTAGGTATATAATGGGTATTTTTAACATTGTATGAAATAGTACCAATTTTAGATTGAATTTGGTATGCTGAGTAGAAGTAGGCACTTTGTAGTAGCAAAGAGAAATGCAACTCACTAAAGATGATGATAGAAGAAGTGAGGATGTGAAGAAGAACTATTTTGATACTCTGCTTGTAATAGTAAGCATTTTAGATTTGGTTAGGTGGGTTTAGAAGAACTGTGCACTTTGTAGTGAGAAAGGTCCATGAAAAGCACCAATTGTTGTAGTAGAACATGCGAGTAGGAATATAGTTGGCTATTTTTAACATTGTATGAAATAGTACCAATTTTAGATTGAATTTGGTATGCTGAGTAGAAGTAGGCACTTTGTAGTAGCAAAGAGAAATGCAACTCACTAAAGATGATGATAGAAGAAGTGAGGATGTGAAGAAGAACTATTTTGATACTCTGCTTGTAATAGTAAGCATTTTAGATTTGGTTAGGTGGGTTTAGAAGAACTGTGCACTTTGTAGTGAGAAAGGTCCATGAAAAGCACCAATTGTTGTAGTAGAACATGCGAGTAGGAATATAGTTGGCTATTTTTAACATTGTGTGAAATAGTACCAATTTTAGATTGAATTAGGTATGCTGAGTAGAAGTAGCCACTTTGTAGTAGCAAAGAGAAATGCAACTCACTTAATATGATTATAATAGAAGTGAGAATGTGAAGAATGACTATTTTAATACTCTGCCTGTAATTACATAGTACAATAATATAGTATTGTGTAATATATAATATAATTATTTATAATAATTAAACCTGAAATTATTCCAATTTTGACAATATTAAAACAGCAGCTTTCTAAATGTGCCTTGACTTTCAACAAGATTTAGCCATTTTCTTTTTCCTTTGCTTCTGCTAAGTAGGTAGTTCTGCTAAACCACACACTCCATGGCTCCTACTCTGTTATCTACTTGCATTTTAAATTATCTTATTAATATTATATTGCAGTGGCTTAGAGCAAACTAACCAAAATTGAAATTCTTAGTGCTTGGCAAAGTTTTTTGAATTGCCTGATTTAAATACTTGCACGTTTTACCACAACAATGGATGATTAATTACAGGCAACCTGCAGCACCCACTGTGCTTTTAAAACTGCACCCTGGTTATAGAAATGTTGGCCAACCTACATTGGACCATGCTACCTGGCTCCAGAAAGACGCAGGCCTTCCAATACCCAATCTCCAGAAGTTGATAAAGAACAGAGACTCATGGAGAGTGCTAATCATGAACTCGGGTGTGCTTGATTGACGATGATGAAGGTTTGGTGGACTTGGCTCAACAGGACTATTTGCTTTGTGGTAGGAAAAGGGCTGACAAGGCCACTAAATAATATGAACTTGGCAATAGCCAACTTAAGGGAAAAACTGCTGGTGCAGCTATAAGATAGGAGTAGGCCAGCACAAGAAAAGAACACTGGTTTAGGGTTGATAATTATTGCCATTGTTAGTAGTATTTGCCAATGCCTGTGCGTATGACAAGGGTTTTTAATTCTACATGGTGTAACTACTTGAGGAAAATAGTTTGGCTATTGGAAATGGATATTTGCTTGAACTGGGTTCCCACACCACCTCGTATCTCCTTAAATCTCCTTAATTTTGAAATTCTCAAAACTCTGTAGCCGTAATGTGCAGGGAATGCTTTTTATTTGCTTCTGTATATAACCAGTAAAATATAATTTTTGGAAAGACAAAACTATTGCTATTACTACAAAGAAAAAACTGCTACACACATTAATTTTTAGCATAGCCAGTTTTGGCTGGGAATGTTGGGTATTGAAAAATTTAGACAAAAAGAAGATTGAAGCATTTGAATGATGGTCCTGTTGTTGTGAAATGTGCATCAGTTGGACTAAAAAGAAAACTAATGAATGAATACTAGAAAAGATGGATGTAAACGAGAGATTATTAACAATTATAAATCATAGAAGCATGGCTTTTATTGGACACATATTAAGGGGGGCAAGGACTTAATTGTCCTTTCCCCTTACATGATTTATTACTTGGAATGGTTTATGGCATGAGAGGGAGAGGAAGACCGAAAGTTAGATCAAGTGACAACATTAAAAAGATTTCTCGTGGAAGAAATATGGTTCAGTTTTACAGAATGGCAAAGACGTTTATGATAATGCCTTTTAACTTTTCAACCACTAAAGAACTTCCTGAAGCCATTTTTTAATGGTTACTTTAATACTTTATCAGCTACACAAGATAAGAGTATTTTTAAATGGTAAAATCTATTTTCTAAGCCTGCTTTGCCTCTTCTCCAATTTTTCAATATGTCATTTCAGTTGCATACTGTAGTTTCAGTGGACAAAATGGAAGCTTGAAATATTTTGCCATTGTGCTGACCATGAATACCTCTGTTAGTTCTTTAGTTGGAACATCAGCATGATTTAAAAATTCCTTCAGTTCTTCAAATAAGTCAAATTGTGTTCATTTTCTTTTCTTCTATTTTATGGCTGTAGTGTGGAGGTTGCTATTCAGCTTTATGGACTTTCTTGTCAATTGAACGGTGTTTTAACTGTACCCTATTAAAATTATTTGTTCACTGCAAGGTATATTTGGCACTATACAGCTATTAGTGTGTTATATGCCTTAGAATTAATACCATTTTTGTGTCTAGAATTATTTTGCTTATTCAATATACAAAGGTTTAGAAACCCCAGTGTTAAAATCTGACTGGATAAAGATTCTTCATAATTTTTATTTGTTCTTCTTTTCTTAAGATGGAGGTGATATTCAAAAGGGTAACTTGAAATTAATCCTTGGTCTGATATGGACCCTCATTTTGAAGTACCAGATTTCTATACCAATGATGGATGAAGATGGAAGCAAAGATACCACACCGAAGCAAGCCTTGATGGGTTGGGTCAGGAGCAAATTACCTCCAGAGGTAAGATCAATGAGGGAAGGTTTTGGTACAACAAATTGGTTAGAAACCATTTTTTCCCTCATGTTTTCTTTCCTCAATATTGACAGCTAAGACAATAGAAGATTAATACATTGTTATCATTTTGTTTTTGTCATTACAGTAAGCCTGTCTAGACAAATATTCATATAAAGATTATTTTTATTATTGAAATCTTTCTTTAGTATGCATTTTATTACGATTACCTATTATTATTATTGTTATTATTATTATTATTATTATTATTATTATTGTCAAGTGGAAGAGCAATATGAGCCCACAAAGGACACAGGGGTAAAATCCCCAGCAAAGCCATCCGATTCCCAGCAAGAGTAAGCTGCGTGCATTATTATTATTATTATTATCATTATCATTAAATATATTGCCTACAAGTGTAGACAATGCTTCTGAACCTGCATATTAATCAAAATAAAATGATGGTGATGAAAGGATCTGCTTGAAAGGAAAAAAAAAGAATATATGAGAATAATTTGAAAAAGTATACTTTGGAGTTAGCTTGTAAATTAAAGGCAAAGTTGACTTCACGTACTAAGAGCTGATCAAACAGACAAAAGACTTAGAGCCCTATGAGTGGTTAAGAAACTCCCAAGATCTATGTATGCTTGAGCTAGAATGTTACATTTAAACCAGAAAGAAGACTGGTGACAACAGTTACAGAAGACAACACTTTATCATCATCATCTGTACCCAAGATTATTATGCTACATGCCTACCACAACATGATCATTACATGCCACAAATGATTGTAAAAACTGCTTTTGCACTCACTTCCAGCAATACTGGGTCTCAATACAGCAAAAGTACAAATGTAGAAGCAAATCTTACTTAAATTTATTTAGCAATAAGAAAAGTAATTTTAGTAGGGGGCTATTATTAACAGAAACATTCACAAACAGTTTTCTGTCGTGCCACACCAGTTTTACACAGAAAATACTTCAAAATATTAAGCAAGTTGATAAATCACCAGTAATACCCATGTTTTCTGTGTACTGTTACTTACAGATTCATGGGTTCATGTCCTCGAAAATGCATTAGTTCTCTTAATTAAATGTACTACTTTACAGTATAGCAGAGGTACTCTAAGAGTTAATATTGGAGACAAAGGAATGTGAACACTTTTTAACACAAATAACAAAAGGCTGGTAGCAACTGTAGGATGTTTTTACTAATATGGATGCACATCACAGTACTTGATGAGAAATTCTACATCTGGTATTGTAGAAAAGAAATCAGCTCTCAATTTATTTCTTTTACCAAAATTTTGTATGTATAAATATTTATGTGTATATGTACATGTAGGTATATATGTAGCAGCTGTAGTTTGAAGATATCTCCAAACTACAGCTGTTAAACAAATGCATTTAAAATGTTATCATTACCATATATTGTATTATAATTAACATTATATATAATATATATAATATTTTAAAATATTGCACTGTATTAATATTTTCTCAATAAATTGGTTTATAATTCATTGTTATTCTTTCACTTTCAGGTCAAAGTAAACAATTTTACAACAGACTGGAATAATGGTATTGCCCTTGCAAGTTTGGTGGATGCCTGTGCACCTGGTTTGATGCCAGAGTGGGAAGATTTAAATCCTGATGACAGTCTGAAGAACTGCAGAGAAGCCATGAAGAGAGCTGATGACTGGCTTGGCATTCCACAGGTATTTATTTACCTTATGTGTTAATTGATGATGTGTTGGTTAGGAAACTATGTGCATGAACACAGTAGGGTATGAGGGCAACAATTTTAGTCAACTCTTCATGGTATGGAATAGTTATAAACATAAGCTGTTTAATATGTGTTAGGATTTTTTATGCTTAGACCAATATGAACAGCGAAGGGCAGCTTGCATGCAGGGAATACCTTGAGTTGTGAATTTAGTACTGTCTCAACTTACCAAGGCTGTACTGTAACAGTAGCCAAATATCATGTTGCACACAGAAAAAAAGCAAGTGCTGCCTTTGGCATGCTGTGATTAATTTTGTATTTTGTTGCTTCACTATTGTTTTACGAATATTTTATACATCAGACAGGTCTTTGTGACATAGTCCAAACAGTGTTTATGTACATGGATGTTTAATTTTGTTTTCAATTATTATGATGATTACTATTATTTTATCATCATCATCATATGCCATGTTCCCCTCATAGGGGGTTGCATGTGGTGATAACATTTCCCTTAAGATTCTTTCTCCATAACATTAACAACTAAGAAATTAGGCAACCACTTCACAACTCCACCCTTGGAGTGTTAGTGGTCTATGTGGCCCCCATCTAAACTCTACCCTACAAAGACAATTAAGTTGTTATTTCTGGAAGTTTGGCAAAAGAAGCTTCAACTAGTGCTTTTGCTCCAACTCCCTAGCCTGTACTGAGTTTTTGACATCATGACTGTCCTCTTTCGAGGAACGCCATGGCTAGTTGGGGCTAGAAACTTGGGGAAATTAGAAACCGTCAATCTGACCACTGCTTGTCCTCAGATGTGCCCTTGGCCACAATTATTACAGCATTTATTTCATTTCTTTTTTGAAAGTGAGTGCATCTGCCTTCAAGAAAATTATTCAAATATGGGCTGCAACACACCTCCACAAGTGATTTTAAAAGCAACTGTTTTCAAATTTCACCATGCACAGCTAAGAATGTTTTTTCAAGTCAGCAAAGCTACTGAAAAGGTGTTTGTTCAAAAATTGATTCCATCCATACACCATGAATTTATTTTGTAATGTTTCAACCTGGTTGAAATCATGTAGTCAGTTATATGGTATAAGTACAAAGTTACAAATGCGGTAGATTGCTTTTCTGATATTGAGGTACAACATTGTTTGTTGGATGACGGTCCATTCACATGTAGATATCAATGATTTCTGATGACCAGAGGTTGAGAAAAAGTTATTTTGAATAGACTAAATCCTCCACAACACAAGAGCATAGCACATTGTAAGAGTTATGGACCAGCATATCACTTCAATACTGCTGAACAAATTGCATTGTGTATAAATAGTGCAAACAGTGATATCCTTCGACTTAATTTCATTTCACTGTTGCCAGATCAGCTTTTCATACTCTCATTTTTATTTGAAATTCACAGAGAACCAAACTTATGTACTGCATAGGAAACTATAGACATGGAAATGATTGTTGTTTGCCATATTTCAATCTGTGTCATTCTTTATTTGGCCAGGGTAGAACTTCTCTTATCATCCCGACTAGAGTTATGGTAGCATTGTATAGACAAATTGTTGAAAGTTACATTTAACATAAGTCAAAACAGTAGCAAAAATGTTATTCTATTTTCCTGATTTATATTACACTGCATTGTTTAATGGATGAATAGCACCATCATTTACCTTTATTTATAGTGTTCTTAGCATTAATGTTAACTGTGATTACAGACCCAATTCCAATCCAATAGCTTAAGGTATCCAGTACTTTTCTTAGAGCTTTTCCAGTGCCCAATCGTTTTCTGTAATAGTTTGTGGTACATTCTAGTTTTTTCCCCTGACAGTTGTTAAAGTTTTTTCAAAGTGGCCAAAGACACCTAATGACTATTGGTTCAACCTTGACTTGTTATCTTGCTTCATTTACTTAATTAGTTTCCCCTTTATCTTCTTTTCTTTCTCTTCTTTTTCGTCAATATCATCTACTTATTAACATTATTATTATTATTATTGTTATTATTATTATTTTTAACCACTACTTTTTCATTAGCCTGACACTTCCTGCCTGTTTCTTTAAGAAAACTTGACTTGGAACACAAACTTGTCAAGATTGGGTATCCATACCCCACATCCATTCTTTGTGCATGTATGTATACCCACATCTTTCTTAATTGACAAGTTTCAAGTGACCATACACTTGCTTAATTTTTTTCTGAAACAATGGTTATAGATTGTAACAAAAATTGTAACTTGAATCTGAAATACTGTGATTCAGGTCAGGAATAAACAGCCGTTTGTCTGTTTTTCAGGTTCTGACACCAGAGGAAATCACAAACCCCAAAGTAGATGAGCTTAGTGTGATGACATACGTATCATATTTCCCAGAAGCCAAATTAAAGCCAGGTGCCCCAGTCAAACCCAAACTAAGTGATGCTGGCAACTGCAGTGCATATGGTCCAGGTCTTGAACCTGAAGGAGTCTTGTGTAACAACCCTGCAGATTTCACTGTTGTTACCACTGGATCTTCAAGAGGAAAGTTAAATGTTAGTGTTCTTGGACCAGGAAAGCAACATATTGACTGTCTTATGCAAGATAATCATAACAACACATTCTCATGTCAGTACACACCATTAAAAACAGGTAAATAATAATACTTTGTTTTTTATTTTGGATAAATGGATTGATGGATAGGAATGGAGGAAAGGAGGGATATCTTGCCATATTTTTTTAATGTATCTATGTTCACACACCATATTTAGCCTAAAGTTCTAACTTAAAAACTGCAGGTGATTTAAATGCAGCAAGACAAAGTTCCTTGTTTTAAAAAACAACTAGTAAAATTCACACAAGATTTTTCAGTGCTTCACAATTCACTTGTGCATAAAATGTGTGTTTATTTTATTAGCAATTGTTAACTCTGGTGTCATTCTAATGTTGTTTTTTTGTTTTCTCTTACAAAGGAACATATGATGTGCACATTAGAATTGGTAGTCATCACATTCCAAAAAGTCCTTTCCGGGTCAAAGTATCATCAGACTTGGATGTAAAGAAGGTTCATGCAAGAGGACCAGGGTTAGAGCCTACAGGTGTTGTGGTTGGAAGGCCTGCTCATTTTGAAATTGTTGCCACAGGTGCTGGATCTGGCGAACCACACATTGATGTTATTGATCCAAAAGGTGTAGTATAGGCTGAGTGCCTTTTGGCATGTAATTTATTAATATGTAGCATTCTTGCCTTCTGCCACATTCTTATTTCATGTGATATTACATGACAAACTAATTCTCTCTCTCTCTCTCCCTCTCCCTCTCCCTCTCTCTCTCTCTCTCTCTCTCTCTCTTTCTCTC